>MU698928.1:0-147669 GCA_026770625.1 Nicotiana glauca | reverse complement strand
TATTTGGCTTATTTATCTGATTTTAACAATTATGAACTTATGTGCAAATTTTAACTTTTAACCGCTTTTATTATTATTATTTTTTAATTAGATTTGCAACGTCATAAAAACGTATCTCAAACCACGTCACATCAATGTACCCGTGGTTATCGACACATTTCGACTCCGTTGAGATTTGGATTTGGGTCACATAAATGTGCACCCAAGTTTAAGAAAGTAAATTATTAAAGGCGCGCCTGAAGCGATTAGCGCATCATTATTTTGGGTAAGGCCGTGAAATTTTGCTAAACAGTCCATCCCGAAGTCTAAGTAAAAAGGAATATAGAGGGCCCCGCAATTTATGTATTTTTTGTTTGTCGAGGCTCGTCTCATTCATTATTTTTAAAAGAATTACAACGTCGTGGAAATGCATCTCGAACCACGTCACAATCAATGTACCCGTGATCATCGACACATTTCGACTTCGTTGAGATTTGAATTTGGGTCACATAAATGTGCACCCGAGTTTAAGAAGGTAAAATTATTAAACACGCGCCTAAAGAGTCTAACGCGTTATTATTTCGGGGAAGGCCGTGCAATTCACGAAACGGCCTATCCCGAAGTCTAAGTATTTTTAATATATATATACACTATGAGGGCCCCGCGATTTGTTCATTTTATTTGGCGAGGCTCGTCTCAATTTTGTTAAAGGATTTGTACTCAATTAAAGCTAATTATGGATGTTCATATTTAAAACTATCTCGAAATTCAATATAAAGCTATTAATTATACACATACTTTAGGACAAAAATATTTCGATCATATCTACAAGGTGACGAAACTTTGTGCGGTGAGACTGATAGATATTTGATCAAGATAAACATAGACATGAAAATAAAAACAATAAAAATTCTTTTAATTATTATTTTTTAATAAAAAGATAGTGGATATTAGTCAAAAGTAGATATAAATAGAAACCAAATCCCATCCATACTATTAACTTAATCTGAGAATGTTTGAACATAAAGCTACGAAATAAAAAATATTCAACTTGAAGTTTAACCTCAAACCCAAATCATTAAAAAGAAAAGAAAATTAAAACTATAACACATATACAATATGATGAAGCCTCCTTAGAACGGCACTCATATTAAATGAACACCAAACAAAGTTATAAACATTTAGTAAAAATTAATTAAAAAAACATACAAAATAGATCAGATAAAAGTGAATCAAAAGAAACGCAGCCAAGACATAAAGTGAATGTGTTTAGGCTAAAAAATCAACAATAACGTAACCAACTTCTGGGCACTTAAACAGTCAGCCTATACATCAACACAAACACGCACGCGAAAACCTCAACGGGAGTATGATTAAAAGTGGAAAATTAACAAGAAACGGGACACCTACTCAATTAGATGTGATTAGAAATAGAAAATTTACCAATATCAGTTAAAAAAGAAAATATCAACTCCAAGAAATGTTATTGCCTGAAAACTTTGAAGCCTTTCGATATATTAAGATCTTCCAACAAGAAGAATGCGACACTATGGCCAAACACGAACAAACCGTAAGCCGAAGACTAAGACGGAAATCTCGAACCGGCGAACTCGAAACAAACTCGAACCAGGACTGAAGACTAAGTAGGTTTCATGGCTGTGATAGACGAAGAAGAAGGAGCGGTGGCTATGGTGGAGCAGCTGGTGGCGTCGTGGGGGCTGTTTGGTTCGCTGGAGATGGTCGGACCTGTTTGCTCCGGCGAGCTGGGAGGCGGGGTGGACGTTTGGGACTGGGGGCTGGAGGGTTTGGGCAGCGATGGAGATGAGGACGATGGTGAGGGCTGTCCGTGGCTGCTTCACGTGGTTGTTTGGCAAGACAATGAAGTGGTCATTATGGTGGAGACGGGAGGCTTGGAGATGGAGCTATGGGTTTGTTCGTTTGGACAGAAATGGCGGATGTTGCTGGATGAAACAAAAGAAAAAACGTTAACGGTCGACTGGAGAAGGAAGCTGGTTCGTGAGGGACGAGTTGGTCGTTTGGTAGTTAACGTTGTTGTATGGCTGCTGCTGGACGACGGACTGGAGGAGAACGGGCAGAAGCTGGTTCGACGTGAGGTTCAGCCGTGGGCTGTTGATGGTGGTCGACGGAATGAAGGTGTGGTTGTTCGTTGCTAGAGACGGAGATGAAGCAGCAGTGAGCTGGAGGGTCGTTTGGTCGAGGGTGAAGGGTGGTCGTGAAGGTTTTTTTTTCAGTACGGTTTTTGTTAGTGTTTTTGTTGCTTCAGGAAGAAGATCCAAAAATGAAGAAGAACTGTTGTCTCTCTCTAAATGTATTCATCCGTGAATGTGTATTTGTCCGTGAGCTTTTTTAAAAAATATGAGAGTAACGTGTGAGGCCCCCTTCCGTGTATTCCTCCTCAATTTGAGTAAAAGGTGTCTCCCCGCCACGTGCAGTGGGTTCGGATTATTATGGGCTAAATCCGAAAATTAGGCCTAAAAACGGGTAGTTTGAACTCGAATATTATTCTTTGCCCGAAACCGAGAATAAGAACACGATGTTATTTAATTAATCCTATGTAAAAAAATAACTATTAAAATAAGACTCACAATTAAAACAAAATTATTTTTGTATTTTTTCAAGTTTTAAAATGACTATAAAACATTAATAAAATTATTTTTTAAAATTTTCGTTTCTATATAAAGATAAAATATAAAGTACTATTTTTGTATTTTTTTAAAGATTAAAATGAATATAAAATATTAATGAAACTATTTTTTTGTATTTTTCGAAATTATATAAAGATAAAAGATAAGGTATTATTTTTGTATTTTTTAAATTTATGAGAAATACATAAACTAAAATTTATATATATTTTTTTTGTAATTTTTTATTTTTGTGACGAAAATAAAGTAAAGAGTCAAAAATAGCTGAAATAGCTATATTAAGCCTAAATTAAATATTTTACGCTAAAAATATGAAAAATCCTGGGGAGTGTCAAAAATCACACGTCTACAAATATTTATTGGGAAGAGACTGAATCACTGCCTGAACCTGCTGCTCATCAAAGAGAACATGGCCAGCACTTTTGAGTTGAGCAATCATATTTGACATCACCCTTAAATGTTGCTTGACACCGTGATCATGACGCTTTTTGTACGTGTCAAACTTGATTGTCAGCTGACGAAGGTGAGTCATAGTCGTACCCCCATATGCCTCCTTTAAATGTGCCCACATGGCTTGAGTAGTAGGATACTGCTCACATTCGTGTATGAGATTATCGACAACTAAACTTACAATAATTCCACGTGCAGTGGAATCTTTCTTTTTTCAAACATTGTAAGTTTCCAGATCCCTCCTATGTTGAGCAGTGTTACCCTCTTCTGGGTGACTCATAACATGGTTAATACTTTCAAGAGCATCTTGCTCTTCGAGTACATACCACATTTTACGACTCCAGATATCGTAATTTTCACCATTCAGTTTGTCACCCTTGTTCAAGTCAGCAATGATACTTTTTTATGCTATGTTTGTTATTAGAGATAATATTACAAGTTTAACTCATCAATATATACTTCAGTTAATTTGCGCATGTGATTACACACTCAAGAAAATTAATTATAATATTAATTCTACCTTTAGTATAGAATCGAACGGTCACTACGTTTCCATTCATCATCTATATCTAAATATTTTTAATTAACATTAAGATAACTTCTTAGTGTGTACATATTTTAAGTCTCAATCTATTACAAAAGAATATAATAAACAATGTATGTAACTAGTGAGAAAAAGAAATATAATATAAATTTCATTAAAATAAAACGCATAATAACAATTCACATGTTTGCTAGGACATCCATATACCACTCGAATACTAACTCTTGCTCATATACGCTAAAAGGTGCACTAGGCCAAACATCATATTAAATAGCTAATGCTTCCCAATAAGTAATTTCTACGTAATTAGCCAATTCAGCTCTTTTTATCTTAAAGAGGGGTACATGTTCAGGAACGAAAATATCAGGGCCCATTTTAAATTCCTTAAACTCCCTAAATTTATTTTCTCTTTCCTTTCGTTTAGCCCTTCGATCCCTTAACTCATTTTGTCTCGCTCTTGGGACATTCCTGATGACTTCAGGCTCCGAGTCTGAATCATTATATAGAAATAAGTTCCGCGACGGCGTACCCTTCTACGTTGTCCCCTTCCTTGACTTCGAGAACTCCCACTTGGAGTAATTCGAACTTGTCCCTGTTCAGCCATATCTGAAATAGGACCAAGGAAACAATAAGAATGACTCCAACCATTCAATGTGACAACATATATCACAATTATTTATAGAAGGATATTAATTTAAGGGATTAAGACTAACCGAAGTTTCTCTTTAAGAAATCAAGCATATTCCTCTGGCCAATTCTTAATATATTTATTAATGATCTTAGTAAAGCTGGAACACAGTTACTGTTATACCAAGCATTATGATAAAAATATGTACTTCACTAAACCAGTAGCACATACATGAAAATTGATTTAGCATATGTAGGTTTCTTTACACCCACGGTTGTAACCAACAGATATGTCTGTTATTACTAATGATATTAAAAGGAATTACAACCAGATATGTCTTTACGTGACAACTTGGTGATACTACATAAAGCTTTCATAATGATTTTTTTTTTTAAATGTGGTATGCTTACACAGTAAAGGTGATGATCCCTTGTTTGTACCCCATATACAACTATTCCTCTCTGAATATACCATTTCAGTGGAGTACTACTTGTGCGTCCTATATGGATTCGTACTCTTATTTAGACAGTGCACTAGACTGGAAAATTAAAAGTAAATTGACTCTATCAAACAACGAGTAGGAGTATTCACAACCAAACTTTTTCTATCAATATCAATTGAATAATAGGAACCTTCTTTAGTTATAGTTGACTTAAGACTTAAGAAACGTTGCTTCAAGTTCTGGGCTCCAACGAGGCTACCCTCTTATTGACAAATCACCCCCTTTCGTTTTAAAAAAATTGTTCTAGCAAAATACACAAGAAAAATTGATCACCTAATACTGTAACCTTTTCTTTTTTATGCAGATTTAATTCTTCAATCTTTCGGTCACAAACTAGGAATCAATTAAACCTCGCTCTAATACCATTGTTTGTCTAATAATTACGGGGCGAGAACAATATTAGCGTACCTGTCAACGCACCGAAAGAATTGTTGAACTCACCACCGAAACAATTGCACCAAATCGAACTTTGAATCACTAGGAAATAAAGTTAATCTTCCACCAATTAGATGTCCTTACTTGTGTGTGTTTTTCGTTGGGAGAAGAAGAAAGTCAGAGAAAATTCTTACGGTGTTTTGTTCTATATTGTCTCCTTCAGATAAATACGGAGAGTAATAACGGTTAAGGAAGATAACCCACCACTCACCCCTTTTGCACGTTCAGTTTAGTGGGTGTTTGTGCTCTAATGGTAACTTCCCTTTAACCTCTCTCCCTTATCTCTCCTAACCGGGTCGAATCAGCCCACATGGAGCAACCCATGATCCATAATCCAACAGCAACAGATGGCAAGGGCCCATGTGACCTCCCATAATTGAGCACATTATTAGCATATAGAAACTGTCTATTTCAATTGGCTCAATGGGTTCTCCTCTGCAAAGGGTAAGCAAACTGTGCACCCAATCAGGAAAACTAGAGTGGAGATGAGATGAGAGTTGGATCACAGTCAAAAATTGCAGTGAAGATAACAGAGGAGATGATGGCAGTTTAGTTAGTAAGAGGTTGGAGTAAATTGCATACATTCCTTTTTTGTTGTAGTGCTTCTAGGATACAACATAAAGCTGTAATTAGCAGTCTCAATTTTGACAGACATATTAGAAGTTCAGTAAATAAAGTTACTCATTAATTCACTGTTTATAAATTTCTCCGTTATTTACCTTCGTTGACATAATTTTTCTGATTTTTTTAATTTCATTTCTCGTTTGCATTTTAAAGGGTCAAACAAAGCATAGTAGTGCATAATTTTTTATTTTTTTTTTTTAAAAAATCATCGTTATTTTCTTGTTTGTAGCTCACCTAAATTGGCTAGCCCATTAATGAATTTGGACTTATTTATTGATGGAATTTTTTTCATTCCTATATACTATTTGAAACTTTATTACCCTTAATATCCGTGTTTAGCTAATTACCAGGCATAAACAATTTTTATTTGCAAATATGTACAATCCACCTTAAAATGTTCCAAATTCATTATTTGTGCCTTACTTACACCCTTCTCCCTTTTTTTTTTTCTCCTCTCTCCCATCTACTCTCCCCTCTTCTCTCGAGTACTATCACCCTCTCTTTCTGCCCATATCTCATCTTCTACTACCAATTAACTCCGCATCGTCCCTCAGCCGCTGCATCAAATTCTCCACTAGAAATTCTACCGCAACATTCGCCCTGTCGAAAGATCGAGGATTAATTGCTTTGAAGCTAGTTATGTTAAGCTCTATCCGAGGAGAGAATTTAAGTAACTGTGGACTATATGCAAATCAGGAGTGTTGACTCCACCAACTTGTTGTTGACACCCACTTTTGTCCCTCCTTTATTCAATTTATACCCAAGGGAGCGATTTTAATTTTAATAAAATTATATTGACATTAATAATATTTTTTTCATACATTATCGCATTATTAATTTTTTTATATACATTTTTTTATTATATTATTTTTTTACGAAATATTTTGTTATATAAGATAATTTCTCATCTTATGCATTTTATTATTTTATTTATTACTATTAATTATTATGTAGTATGATTTAAAATGGTGACCTGATTCATTTTAAACTTGATCCAAATGAGCGCACTTGGTTTTAGAAAAAAAATCGATTTATCTCCTTCTCATTCAAAACATTTTCAAATATTTTTCAATATATTAGTCGATTTTTGCTAACGTTTTCTTTCCTTAGTTATTTATTTACTACTTACTATTGAATTTATTCTCTCTTTCCTTTTGATTTATATTCTTTCCTGCTTCTTTTAATTGCCAAAAATTTCAAACAAATATTACTCCCCAAAAATCACTCCTTCCCATAATACAACTTCTTCTCCCCAACGTCTTTTTCCTTTTTAATTCCATATATCTCTCAAACAAGAGGGGTTGCTCTGATGGTAAGCGACCTCTACTATCAATCGAGAAGTTGTGAGTTCGAGTCTCCCAAGAGCATGGTGGAAAGTTCTTGGAGGGAATGATGCCGAAGGTCTATTTGGAACAGCCTCTCTACCCCAGGGTAGGGGTAAGGTCTGCGTACACACTACCTTTCCCAGATCCTACTAAGTGAGATTATACTGGGTTGTTGTTGTTGTTGTTGTAATTCCATATATCCCTCCATCAGACTTGTTACAATGAGCATATCTGAATGTCTCACAAGATTTTCATCTTTTGGAGGAAAATATTTCCTTTCCATATAAAATTCACACCTCAACGGCTCTATTCTTTTCCCCCTCTATTTAAATTCTTTTACCTTCATTCTTTTTAGGAGGTGGGAATGGGCATAGACCGTGAGATTCTTTCTCAAGACATTGCACACATCATCACAATAATATTCTCCATACGCACACGGACATGACCACATCTCCCGGAAACTCTTATCATAATTTGCACTCAAAAGTTGTTGGCATCTTTCCTCACAATAGCCTCCCCATACTCACTGTAACAATACTCTCAATTCATGGTTTTCATTCTTGCCGGCTCTCCAAGGTTTTCGCGCTACATCCCATCAGAGAATTTAGAATTCTTTAGTCCTTACAAAGCAATCCTTTATTGACGTTGTTTGTATCATGCATCCCCTCAATTTTGTTGGTTCACACTACGAAGGTTCGTATTTCATTTTATTGTTATGGTTGATATATGACTCTGTGTTCATACTTGTCTCTTGACTTAAATGCTAGCTTTCACTACTTGATCATGCATGTGAAGTTTTAGTGTGCTGGATGTTGACTAATTCTTATAAGTTCATGTAGTCGTTTGTTATGTGCATATTCTAACCTGTTCGGATTGCTAATTGGCTAGACATTTGTGCAAAAAATAATAAGTATGCATGACAGTATTGGTCTTGGATTTATTTGTTTACAATCAAGAATAAATCCGGATGTCACTCTAAAGCTCACATAGTGCTAAACAGCAGTTTAAAGATTATAGAACTTTTTAAAGTACTCTAACAAGGAGAATGAATTTTGTCTTAGCCTTTGTTTATTTTAAACTAAGTAGATAAGCAAATAGTGGTACTACTTATTTTTAAAATGTGTGCGTATGAATTTGTCTCCTTGTTGATTTGATCTTTTTAGTGTGTCTGCGATGGTCTTGCTCCTGTTAACCAACTCCATTGATGCAAATAACATCTTGTTAACTAGCCCTGAGGTATAGCTCAACTGGTAAACGCATGAAAACAAAGTCCTTCAGGTCGCCAGTTCGAGCCCCGCAGGGCCACTGGAGGCATTACAAACCGGTTGCATCTCCAGGGCCCCGTGGAACTAATCGTGCACCCGCATTGAAACAGCGGGACCCAATAGATACAGCTAATCGGGTCCGCAAAGCGATGCCCGAAAACCACGGTAAAAAAAAAAACATCTTGTTAACTTGTTTCGTTCGTACATAGACAAGTTTATCTTCAATGTGTTTCTTAGTATATTTGTATGCGCATGTGACCCTCTCCAAGTTAATTAATGGCTTGCTGGAGGTTAAGGACTATGGGGTCGAGTCCTTAAACAAACATGAAATCTACTTTTCTTTGAATGACAAAGCCGGTCTTTCTTTTCAAATTCTCACTAGCAAATTAATTTATTTTCATTGTTAGAATTATTTGCTTTACTAAGTGAACTTGTTGCAATATTACTAGCATGCTTTAGTTGACAAAGTATGTTTAATAGAATAATATATAAATTATTACGTGGTATCCTCGTCTTTGACCGGCTAGTCAACAATTGTGATGACCCAAGCGTTACCACTTGTTTTTAAATTAAATTCTATGTTTCTGAGGCCTTGAAAACCTCATTTAGAGTAACCTCGATTTGTGCGCACAGTCCGGGCACATAGCTGGAAAGCTTACATATAAAAATCAATGAAAAATGATAAAATTTGGCTAATACATGAATTAATTTGACTTCGGTCAATATTTTAGGTAAACAGAGCCCGACCCATGATTTGACGGTGCTGGAGGGTCCGTAGGAAAATACAGAACTTGGGCATATGCCCGGAATCGAATTCCGAGGTCCTAAGCCCGAGAAATAAATTTTTAAAGGAAATTATTTTTTGAAATTGTTTAAGAAATTTTGAAATGAAATTTGATTAGAACAGGGTGGTATCGGGCCCGTATTTTGGTTGCGGTGCCCGGTACAGGTCTTATATATGATTTAAGATATTTCTGTAAAATTTGGTGAATAATGGATGTCGTTTGATGTGATTCGGACCTAAATTGCTAAAGATGATGTTTTATGAAGTTTGAGAAAAATCCTTTGATCTTGAGGTTTAATTCATTGTTATTGAGGTTATTTTGGCGATTTGATCGTACGGATAAGTTCGTATGATGTTGTTGAGTTAATACGTATGTTTGGTTAGGAGCCCCGAGGGCTCGGGTGTGTTTTGGATGTGTTTAAGAATGTTTTAAAACACTTAAAAGTTGGAGGTTTCAGCTGTTGGATTCATGTCATGTCCTTCTTCGCGTTCGCGGGAGAACCCTCGCGAATGCGATGTGTTAATTGTTGCTGAAGGAATTTCCTTCTACGCGAACGCGTGGCTCAGGTCGCGAACGCGAGGCAGTAGGGGGTTATCCCTTTCGCGAACGCGGTCCTGGCCACGCTAACGCAAAGGCCAAGTGGGCCTGGGTAGGGGGTGGGGAAATTACCCTACGTGAACGCGACACCTTGAACGCGAATGCGAGGCTTGAGGAGTTTCTACTACGCGAATGCGAGCCGTTGTCTGCGAACGTGAAGGCTTGTCCAGCCTAACCCATCGCGAACGCGAAGGGTCTATCGGGAACGCGAAGAACATTTTCTCTCAGTGATTTTTAAAAGACCAAAACATAACACTTTCGGAATTTTTATAAAATTTCATAAACCTCTTCTTCTCCAAAGCTCTTAGGCGATTTTTGAAGCATTTCCTCACCATAATCTCTTGGGTAAGTAATCTTCAACTTGTTTTCTCCATTTTTATCAACACCCACTAGATTTCTAGGCCTAAAACATGTGACTAAGGGTAAAAAATTAGGGATTTAGGTAGAGTTTGGGCTTTTTGATTAACTGCGATTTAGACCTTGTTTTGGGGTTGAATTCTGGAACTAATTATATATTTGGGCTCGTGGGTGAATGAGAGGTCGGATTTTGGTTCGAACCTCGTGTTTTGACCAAGCGGGCCTGGGGTCGATTTTTGGATTTTTGCGAAGAATAATTAGAAAGCTATAATTTGGCATTGAAATTGAATTGTTTAGCGTTTATTGATGTTATGAAGTTGATTATGTATAGATATGATTGATTTGGAGTCGAATTCGAAAGGAAAGGCGGTGTTTGAGGATTGAGTTGGCCGTGGAAGTATGAGGTAAGTGTTCGGTCTAACCTTAGCTTCAGGGATTAGGAGTTGAGTCCAATTTGCTAATTGCTTCTTATTCAGTATGACGTATAGGCATGGTGACGAATATCTATACGTTGGTGTCGAACATGACTGTGAGTCTTCATTTGATACTTGTTGTATTCTTAAATGATACTATGGATGGTTCAATGGGTAAATCCTTGATATTGAGCAAAGACTTAGTTTATTTTCGTGGAATATATTTAGGATTGAGTAATGGTGATAACTGAGATGAGTAGGCGTTGATTTAAGATTGGTTATAGCCGATTCTCCCTTGTCGGGATGTATATACTTGTACTGCTGAGTTTCCTTGCCGGGATAGTGTAGTTTATTATAGATCCCTTGCCGGGACAGTTATTATGATTATTGCTGATTGTATATTTGGAACAGGTTGCGCGCTGCAACATTATTATTATATATGTGGATCAGGTTGCACGCCGCAACAATTATATTATATAGATCGGGTTGCACGCCGCAATAATGATATATTAGATCGGGTTGCACGCCGCAACAAATATTATATTGGATCGGGTTGCACGCCGCAACAGTTATATATGTGGATCGGGTTGCACGCCGCAACAATGTTAAATGATAAGGGATCGGGTTGCATGCCGCAACAGTATTATTATTGCTTTGTTGTAGATTTTGGGTTGTCCTCTCATATTTCTTTTAAGTTTCTACTGGATTTGATATGTTCCCCCGAAGTATGTACCCCCTTCCATTTGAACTACTTATTCCTGTTTATTTTTCACTGTATATTATATAATTGCACAGGTTTATCTGGATTCTGGTCCTAGCCTCATCACTACCTCGCCGGTGTTAGGCCAGACACTTTCCAGCACATGGGGTCAGTTGTGCTGATGCTACACTCTGCACTCTGTGCAGATACCTGAGCAGCACTGGATCAGCAGCAGAAGGGGAGCCAGCCTTCAGTCCACCGAGATTCCGAAGTAGTCCTGCAGGCGTTCGGAGGCCCGACGTCTCTTCAATCAGTTATTATGTTCGTTTTCATTTGTATTCGAGACAGACTATATTTCTTTTCTTCAAACATCTGTATGTAGTATTCATAGACAGTCCGCGAATATTGTGACATCGGTTTCTAGGTAGAGATGCATGTTGGCATTTTCGTATTATTTTGGTATTATATTAATCTAAGTCTTCCGCTAAATTTTTATCTGTTGCAATCATTTAAATGTTCATCATCTGTTTATATAAGTTGTAAAAAGGGATTAAAATGAAAGAGTTAAAGATTTCTAAACTTCGTGGCTTGCCTAGCGTTTACGAGTAGGCGCCATCACGACTCCCGAGGGTGAGAAATCCGGGTCGTGACAAGTTGGTATCAGAGCTCTAGGTTACATAGGTCTCACAATTCATGGACAAGCTTAGTAGAGTCTGAAGGATCGGTACGAAGAAGTCTGTATTTTGCCCAGAGGCTACTGAGTTAGGAAAACTTCACATTTGTTCTTTCTTGTCGTGCGGTTTGGTTTCTCAATGCAAATTGAATTACTACTCTATTCTTTCGCAGATGGCGAGAACACGCGCTTCCTCATATACCGATCAGCAGCCCGAGTCTCCACCAGCAGCTCCCAAGAGGGGCAGAGGGCGAGGCTGAGACCATGCTAGAGGCCAAGGTAGGGGCAGAGCTCAGCCCAGGGCAGCAGCACCCGTAGCGGAGCCTCAGGTTGACTTTGATGATGTGGTTCCAGCCCCAGCAGTTCCGCTGGGCCCAGCTCAGGTCCTATAGGGGTTTACTGCTGCCCCCATCCTTCATGATGCTCTGGTTCGTCTAGTGGGCCTTATGGAGAGTGTCACCAGGGCAGGTTTACTTCCTGTAGCACCAGCCGTCTCTCTGGCTGGAGGATGAGCCCAGACTCCTGCTACTCGCAATACGGAGCAGGTAGCTCCCTATTTTTAGACTCCAGCGGCTCAGCCAGTTGGAGCAGTTCAGCTGGGCGTGGTAGCTCGGACCGGTGATGGTACAGCCATGCCTGCCGATGCTTTGTGGAGATTAGACAGGTTCTCCAAGCTCTTCACTACTACTTTCAACGGTGCATCTATTGAGGATCCCTAGGATTATTTGGATAGATATCACGAGGTTCTTCGGAGCATGGGGATAGCTGAGACCAACGGGGTTGATTTTGCCACATATCGCTTGTCTTAATCCTGCAAGACATGGTGAAGGGATTATTGCTTAGCTAGACTAGCAGGATCGCCAGCATTGACGTGGGAGCAGTTCATATAGCTATTTCTGGAGAAGTTTCTCCCTATTACACAGTGAGAGGCCTATCAGAGGTAGTTCAAGCGCCTCCAGCAGGGATCTATGACTGTCATCCAGTACGAGACCAGATTCATAGATTTGGCTCGCCATGCCCTGATTTTACCTCCCACTAAGAGGGAGAGAGTGAGACGGTTTATTGATGGACTCATTCAGCCGATTCATCTCCAGATGGCTAGAGAGACTAGGAGTGAGATATCCTTCCAGGAGGCGGGCAATGTGGCCCGGAAAGTTGAGATGGTACTATCACAGGGGAGGTAGTCATGGGGCGGATAAGAGACCCCGTCATTCAGGCACATTCAGTGGTACCTCGTCCGAAGGTAGAGATTCATATGGTAGAGGCCATCCTCCTAGGCCTTTTCAGTCAGCGCTCTAGGTTTCTCACGGCGCTTCAGGTGGTCGTGGTCCTCAGATGCAGTATTCTGATCAGCAGCCCTACACTGCACCACCAGCTTCTATCAGTGCGCCACCGATCTAGAGTTTTCGGGGTGGTCATTCAGGTCGCCAGAGTCAGTCTCAGTTTCCTCAGCCACAGCATTCAAGTGGATGTTATGAGTTTGGTGAGTATGGTCATATCCAGAGGACTTGTTCGAGGTTGGTGGGTACTCAGTAGTAGTAGTAGGATTCCCGTGCTATGGTTCAGGCACTAGGTGTTCCACAGATCGCCCAGCCAGCTAGAGGTGGGGGTAGAGGTGCTAGAGGTGGAGGTAGAGGATTTAGAGGTGGAGCTCAGACCGCTAAAGGTGGAGGCCAGCCAGCTGTAAGCCATCCGAGAGATGTAGCCCATGGTGGTGGGGCCCAGCCCCAATGTTATGCTCTTCCAACCAGGCTCGAGGCAGAGGCTTCAGATGCTGCTATCATAGGTACTGTTCTGGTTTGTGATAGAGATTCTTCAGTGTTATTTGATCCAAGGTCTACATACTCGTATGTGTCATCTTATTTTGCACCGTATTTGGTTATGCCTAGTGATTCATTGAGTGTTCCCATTTATGTGTCCATACCGGCGGGTGATTCTATTGTGCTAGATCGAGTCCATCATTATTGTGTAGTTGTGATTGAGGGTATTGAGACTCGAGTAGATTTGTTGCTTCTGGACATGGTCGATTTCGATGTTATATCGAGGATGGACTGGTTATCACCTTACCACACTATCTTGGACTGACATGCTAAGACTGTGACCTTAGCTTTACCGGGTATGTCTCGTTTAGAGTGGAAGGGTACTCCTGGCCATTCTACTCGTAGTGTTATCTCTTATATGAAGGCTCGACGCATGGTCGAGAAGGGGTGTTTGGCCTACTTCGCATATATTCGTGATTCCAGTGCTGATGTTCCATCTATTGATTCTGTGCCCATTGTTCGTGAGTTCCCTGAGGTATTCCTTTCAGACTCGTCGGGTATGCCACTCGACAAGGATATTGACTTTTGCATTGATTTGGCTCCAGGCACTGAACACATTTCTATTCCGTCGTATCGTATGGCCCCGCTAATTAAAGGAGCAGTTACAAGACTTGCTTGAGAAGGGTTTCATTAGACCCAATGTTTCGCCTTGGGGTGCGTCGGTGTTGTTTGTTAAGAAGAAGGATGGGTCAATGAGAATGTGTATTGATTACCAGCAATTGAACAAGGTTAAAATCAAGAATAAGTATCCGCTGCCGAGGATTGATGATTTGTTCGATCAACTTTAAGGCGCCAAGGTATTCTCAAAGATTGACTTGAGATCTGGCTACCGTCAGTTGACGATTAGGGCATACGATGTCCCTAAGACAGCTTTCCGCACTCGGTACGTGCATTATGAGTTCTTAGTTATGTCATTCGTGTTGACAAATGCCCCAACAACTTTTATGGATTTGATGAATCGAGTGTTCAGGCCTTATTTGGATTCATTCGTGATAGTCTTCATTGATGATATATTGATATATTCCCGCAGCCAGGAGGAGCACGAGCAGCACCTTAGAGTGGCTCTTCAAACACTAAGGGATAGTCAGTTATATGCAAAGTTCTCGAAGTGTGAGTTCTGATTAAGTTCAGTTGCATTTCTGGGTCATGTTGTGTCAGTAGAGGGTATTCAAGTTGATCCGAAGAAGATTGAGGCAGTCAAGAACTGGTATAGACCAGCATCAGCTATAGTGATTCAGAGTTTCTTGGGATTGGCAGGCTACTATCGTCGGTTCGTGGATGGGTTTTCATTTATTGCAGCCCCGATGACCAGGTTGACCTAGAAGGGTGCCCAATTCAGATGGTCGGATGAGTGTGAGGCGAGATTTGAGAAGCTCAAGACAGCTCTGACTACGACACCAGTGTTGGTTTTGCCCACAGGTTCAGGGCCTTATACTGTATATTGTGATGCATCTCGTATTGGGCTTGGTGCAGTGTTGATGCAGGATGGCAAGGTCATTGCCTATGCTTCACGGCAGTTGAAGATTCATGAGAAGAACTATCCGGTTCATGATTTAGAGTTGGAATCTATTGTTCATGCATTGAAGATTTGGAGGCATTATCTGTATGGCATTGCATGTGAGGTTTTCACGGATCACAAGAGTCTTCAGTATTTGTTCAAGCAAAAGGAGTTGAATTCGAGGCAGGGAAGGTGGTTGGAGTTGTTGAAAGATTATGATATCACCATCTTATATCATCCGTGAAAGGCCAATATGGTAGCCGATGCTTTGAATAGGAAGTTAGCCAGTATGGGCAGTCTTGCTTATATTCCGATCGGTGAGAGACCGCTTGCTTTGGATGTTCAGGCTTTGGCCAATCAGTTCGTGAGATTGGATGTTTCTGAGCCCAGTCATGTGTTAGCTTGCACGTTTGCCCGTTCTTCATTATTGGAGTGTATCCGTGATCGGCAATATGATGCACGGTGCAGCGCGGAGGTGCCAAGCAAGTTACCTTAGATGATGATCGAGTTTTGAGATTGCAGGGTCGAGTTTGTGTGCCCAATGTGGATGGGCTCTGAGAGTTGATTTTAGAGGAGGCCCATAGTTCCTAGTACTCTATTCATCCGGGCATCGCAAAGATATATCAGGATTTGCGGCAGCATTATTGGTGGCGGAGAATGAAGAAGGATATCGTTGCATATGTAGCTCGGTATTTGAATTGTAAGTAGGTTATGTACGAGCATCAGAGGCCTGGTGGTTTATTTTCGAGGATTGAGCTTCTCGAGTGGAAGTGGGAGCGGATCACTATGGATTTCGTTGTTGGATATCCGCAGTCTCGAAGAAGTTTGACGCATTATAGGTCGTTGTTGATAGGCTGACCAAGTCAACACATTTCATTCCTGTGGCAGTCTCCTATTCTTCTGAGAGGTTAGCTGAGATCTATATCCGGGAGATTGTTTGCCTTCATGGTGTGCCTGTATCTATCATTTCGGACCGAGGTACGCAATTTGCCTCGCATTTCTGGAGAGCATTTCAGCGAAAGTTGGGCACACGGGTTGAGTTGAGCACAACATATCATCCTCAGACGGACGGGCAGTCTGAGTGCACCATTCAGATTTTGGAGGATATGCTCCAAGCCTGCATCATTGACTTTGGAGGCTCATGGGATCAGTTTTTACCTTTAGCGGAGTTTTCCTACAACAACAACTACCAGTCGAGTATCTAGATGGCTCCTTATGAGGATTTATATAGTAGGCGGTGACGGTCTCCGATTGGATAGTTGAGCCGAGAGAGGCTCAGTTTGGGTACGGATCTGGTTCAGGAGGCCCTGGACAAGGTCAGGATTATTCATGATAGGCTTCGTACAGCTTAGTCCAGGTAAAAGAGTTATGCAAACTGCAAGGTTCGAGATATGGCTTTTATAGTCGGTGAGCGGGTATTGCTTCGAGTGTCGCCCATGAAGGGCGTGATGAGATTTGGGAAGAAGGGCAAGCTTAGCCCTAGGTTCATTGGTCCGTTTGAGATTCTTGATCGAGTAGGAGAGGTGGCTTATAGACTTGCATTGCCGCCGAGCTTGTCAGCCGTGCATCTAGTGTTTCATGTGTCCATGCTTCGGAAGTATCACGATGATCCATCTCACGTATTAGATTTCAGCACTGTCCAGTTGGACAAGGACATGTCTTATGAGGAGGAGCCGGTGACTATTCTAGACCGGCAGGTTCGTCAGTTGAGGTCAAAAAGTTTTCCTTCTATTCGTGTTCAGTGGAGAGGTCAGCCTGCTGAGGCATCGACTGGGAGTCCGAGTCCGATATGCGGAGCCGTTATCCCCATCTTTTTCCCGACTCAGGCACTTTCTTCTTATGTCCGTTCGAGGGCGAACAGTTATTTTAAAGATGGAGAATGTGTTAAATTAAATTTTGTGTTTCCGAGGCCTTGAAAACCTCATTTAGAATCACCTCAATTTGTGTGCGCAGTGCGGGCGCGTAGCCGAAAAGCTTAAATATAAAAATCTGTGAAAAATGATAAAATTTGGCTAATACATGAATTAATTTAAATTCGATCAACGTTTTGGGTAAACGGACCTAAACCCGTGATTTGATGATTCTGGAGGGTCCGTAGGAAAATATAGAACTTGGGCGTATGTCCGGAATTGAATTTCGAGGTCCCAAGCCTGAAAAATAAATTTTTAAAGGAAATTATTTTCTGAAATTGTTTAAGGAATATTGAAATGAAATTTGATTAGAACATGATGGTATCAGGCCCGTATTTTAGTTTCGGTGCCCGGTACAGGTCTGATATATAATTTAAGAGATTTTTGTAAAATTTGGTGAAAAACGGATGTCGTTTGATGTGATTCGAACCTAAATTGCTAAAGTTGATGTTTTATGAAGTTTGAAAAAAATCCTTTGATTTTGATGTTTAATTCATTGTTATTGAGGTTATTTTGGTAATTTGATCGCACGGATAAGTTTGTATGATGTTGTTGAGTTAGTATGTATGTTTGGTTAGGAGCCCCGAGGGCTCGGGTGTGTTTTCGATGTGTTTCAGAAGGTTTTAAAACACTTAAAAGTTGCATGTTTCAGTTGTTGGATTTTTGTCATGTCCTTCTTCGCGTTCGCGGGAGAACCCTCTCGAACGCGATGTGTTAGTTGTTGCTGAATGAATTTCATTCTACGCGAATGCGTAGCTCAGGTCGCGAACGCGAGGCAGTGGGGGATTATCCCTTCGCGAATGCAGTCCTGGATACATGAACGCGAAGGCCAAGTAGGCCTGGGCAGGGGGTGGGGAAATTACCCTACACGAACGCGACACTTTAAATGCGAACGCGAGGCTCGAGGAGTTTCTACTCTGCGAATGCGAGCCGTTGTCCGCGAACGCGAAGGCTTATCCAGCCTAACCCATCGCGAACGCGAAAGGTCTATCGCGAACACGAAGAACATTTTCGCCCAGTGATTTTTAACAGACCAAAACAGAACACTTTCAGGATTTTTATAAAATTTCATAATACTCTTCTTCTACAAAGCTCTTAGGCGATTTTTGAAGCATTTCCACACCATAATCTCTTGGGTAAGTAATCTTCAACTTGTTTTCTTCCATTTTTATCAGCACCCATTAGATTTCTAGGGCTAAAACATGTAATTAAGGATATAAAATTAGGGATTTGGGTAGAATTAGGGCTTTTTGATTAATTGCAATTTAGACCTCGTTTTGGGGTCGAACTCTGGAACTAATTATATATTTGGGCTCATGGGTGAATGGGGGGTCAGATTTTGGTTCGAACGTCGTGTTTTGACCAAGCGGGCCCGAGATCGATTTTTGGGTTTTTGGGAAGAATGATTAGAAAGTTATAATTTGGCATTGGAATTGAATTGTTTAGCGTTTATTGATGTTATGAAGACGATTATGTATAGATACGATTTATTTGGAGCCGAATTCGAACGGAAAGGCAGTGTTTGAGAATTGAGTTGGCCGTGGAAGTTTGAGGTAAGTGTTCGGTCTAACCTTAGCTTGAGGGATTAGGAGTTGAGTCCTATTTGCTAGGGTGTACAAACCGAACCGAAAAACCGCACAAAACCAAAAATTCAAACCAAACCGATTAAAAAACCCGACTCGGTTTGGTTTGATTTGGTTTAGTATTGAATAAAAAAACCCGAACCAACACAAAATATAAATATATAATTTATATATATATTATTTAAAATTCATGTAAAAGTTTCTTTAAAAAATATCTAGAAATATTTGGGATTCTCTTGCGGGATATAAATTTTAATAGAATATGAAGTGCTCCATATTTATTGACCTTAAATAATGGGTTGTATGATAAGTTTCTTATCAAGTGTTACGCAAATACATTTATCTCTTTGTTCTTACATATTCATATCATATGTTAAGATGTATTAATTCTTATATCTTTTTTGAATGTGAAGTGGTTATCAATATGTAGGTATCATATTGATTTTTATATTTAATTACTAAATTCGGATAACCTAAAAGTGTATATCAAAGAAAAATTATTGTCAGAAAACTAAAAATAATAATTATTATGTGTTAACTAATGGAATTCTCGCATAAGAATATTTTAATTGATAATATGTTTGTCAACTTTTTATATTTTTACTAAATAGATGTATACGTATCAAATATTTAACAAAGTAAGATTGAAATAATATGTAAGTAACAAAAAACCCGAAAACCCATTAAAACCGAACTAATGCAAACCGATATAGTTGGTTTGGTTTGGTTTTGATAAAAACCGAACCAACCCGATCCATGTACACCCCTACTATTTGCTAATTGTTTCTTGTTGAGTACGACATATAGGCATGGTGACGAGTATCTATACGTTGGTGTCGAACATGACCATGAGTCTTAAATTGATACTTGTTGTATTCTTAAATGATACTATGGATGCTTTAGTGGGTAAATCGTTGATATTGAGCAAAGACTTAGTTTATTTTTGCGGAATCTATTTATGATTGAGTAATGGTGATAATTGAGATGAGTAGGAGTTGAGCTAAGACTGGTTATAGCTGATTCTCCCTTGCCGGAACGTATATACTTGTACTGCTGAGTTCCCTTGCTGCGATAGTGTAGTTTATTGTAGATCCCTTACCGGGACGGTCATTATGATTATTGCTGACTGTATATTTGGAACGGGTTGCGCGCTGCAACATTATTATTATATATGTGGATCGGGTTGCACGCCGCAATAATTATATTTTATGGATCGGGTTGTACGCCGCAATAATGATATATTGGATTGGGTTGGACGCTGCAACAAATATTATATTGGATCGGGTTGCACGCCACAATAGTTATATATGTGGATCGGGTTGCACGCTGCAATAGTGTTAAATGATTAGGGATCAGGTTGCGCGCCGCAACAGTATTATTATTGCTTTGTTGTAGATTTTGGGTTGTCCTCTCATATTTCTTTTAAGTTTCTGCTCGATTTGATATGTTCCCCCGAAGTATGTATCGCCTCCCATTTGAACTGCTTTTTCCTGTTGATTTTCCGCTGTATACTATATAATTGCACATCTTTATCTGGAGTCTGGTCCTAGCCTCGTCACTACCTCGCGAGGGTTAGGCAAGACACTTACCAGCACACGGGGTCGGTTGTGCTGATAATAACTCTGTACTCTGTGCAGATACCGGAGCAGCACTGGGTCAGCAGCAGTAGGGGAGCCAACCTTCAGTCCACCGAGATTTCGAGGTAGTCTTGCAGGCGTTCGCAGGCCCGTCGTCTCTTCTATCAGTTATTATGTTCTGTTTTTATTTGTATTTCGTTTCTTTAGACATCTGTATGTAGTATTCATAGACAGTCCGTGAATATTGTGATACCGGTTTCTGGGTAGAGACGTATGTTGGCATTTTCGTATTATTTTGGTATTATATTAATCTAAGTCTTTCGCTAAATTTTTGCACATGTTTATCTGGAGTCTGGTCCTAGCCTCGTCACTACCTCGCAGGGGTTAGGCAAGACACTTACCAGCACACGGGGACGGTTGTGCTGATAATAATTCTGTACTCTGTGCAGATACCGGAGCAGCACTGGGTCAACAGCAGTAGGGGAGCCAACCTTCAGTCCATCGAGATTCCGAGGTAGTCTTGCAGGCATTCGCAGGCCCGTCGTCTCTTCTATCAGTTATTATGTTCTGTTTTTATTTGTATTCGAGATAGACTGTATTTCGTTTCTTCAGACATCTGTATGTAGTATTCATAGACAGTCCGTGAATATTGTGATACCGGTTTCTGGGTAGAGACGTATGTTGGTATTTTCGTATTATTTTGGTATTATATTAATCTAAGTCCTTCGCTAAATTTTTATCTTCCGCTATCATTTAAATGTTCATCATCTGTTTATATAAGTTGTAAAAAAGGATTAAAACGAAAGACTTAAAGATTTCTAAACTTCGTGGCTTGCCTAGCTTCTACGAGTAGGCGCCATCACGACTCCCGATGGTGAGAAATACGGATCGTGACAACAATATTTGCTTTACTTGCTTATGTGTTAATATTTCGGCCTCACATTAAAGTCGCCACCAAGGTTATGGCATGTGATTGACAATTTTCACGATACCACACCTACAAGGTGGCGCACATTTTTCTAACAATATTTTTCTTGTATTTGAGTCGCGAGTGCCATGGAAATTCACCAGAATCTACCTCTACTTGGAGGAGAATACACAAGAAAATATTATCTGGCGCTAGCATGGAGCCGAAACTGAGTCAAATACTCCCGCTTCTCCCTCCATCCTCTTTCGAATTGAAGCTTCGGCAATGCTTTTTTTTTTTTCATCACCACTGATTCGTTGCCGCCTTACTCCTCGTTAAAATCTCGTACTCCCTCTGTTTCAGTTTATGTGAACCTATTTCTTTTTTGGTTCGTTCCAAAAATAATGAACCATTTCTAAATTTGGTAACAATTTAACTTAAACTTACAACTCAACCCTTAATGAGAAGCTTTTATGACCACACAAATACTTTGGGCTCCATTTGACTTGTTTAGGACCACAAATTCTAAAAGTCTTCATTTTTTTCTTAAACTCTGTGTCCAATTAAACAGGTTCACATAAATTGGAACGGAGGGAGTACTATTTTTGCCATCCGAAAACCAGGTCATATCTCTTTTTTCTTCCCTTCAATATGAGGTCTTTTAATTTTTTGTATTAGTCTATTGTATGTGTTATATCATCCTGTTAAATCCCCGTAGAAATTTCATATGCTTTGACTTGCATTTGAAACGTTGGTTTTGGGGTCTATATCAGATCCTTTGTAAAGATACTTGACTACTGTTTCTTGGTTTTATCTAATTCTAGTCACTGTATGATTACTGAAGTATGTAAAATTTATCCGAGATACTTAGTGTTTTATTTGTCTTAAGGCGGTACTTTTGCTTGTACCATTTACATATGAATCTGTGGCATTGGGGTGTGTTAGAACTCATTGCATGTGTGAGAATAAGAACCCTAGCCATGGAGGATATGAGCTGAAGAAGAAGAAGAAGGAAATGAAAATTGTTTTCCTGTATATTTTTCTTCTCAATGTAACAGTACATACATACTTATATATAAAAAGTGTATAATTAACTTTCACTAACTAATTAGTGGTCCCCACTATAAGTCTAACCACTATGACAGCTGTACACTATCAGCTAAACTAACTGCTTCTCTTTCTTCACTCCCCCTCAAACTAGGTGGTTCAAAGATATTCAATAGACCTAGCTTGGACACTAAGTATTCATGTTGAGCTCTGGGCCGCCCTTTGGTCAACACATCTGCTAACTGTTCTTTGGTTCCCACATACACTGTCTTGATTAGGCCCTGCTGGATCTTTTGTCTTATGAAATGGCAATCAATCTCTATGTGTTTGGTCCTTTCATGAAAGACAGGATTAGCAGCGATCTGTATGGCTGCTTTACTGTCAGTGAAGATAGTAGCTGGTAGTTCACACATCACCCTAATGTCTTTGAGTAATCCAAATATCCACACTAGCTCAGCCACTGTTGTCGCAATGCTTCTATACTCTGACTCTGTAGAGCTTCTAGAGATAGTGCTTTGCTTCTTTGACTTCCATGATATCAGTGAGTCTTCATATTTTATAAAGAAACCAGATATAAACTTTCTAGTCAATGGGCATGCAGCGCAATCAGCATCACAGAATGCTGAGATAACACTCCTTTTCTGACTTGATAGTAGCACCCCTTGCCCAGGGTGATTTTTGACATACTTCACTACCCAGAGTGCTGCCTCCATATGTGACTTCTTAGGATGTTGCATAAATTGACTGAGAGTTTGAATACTGAATGCAATGTCTGGCCTTGACACTGTCAGATATAAGAGTTTGCCCAGAAGCCTTTGATAGCTAGTTACATCAGATAGTAGTGCATCATCCAAGGTCTTGGTTGTGCCTGTGTGTTCATCATACTGTGTACTAGTTAGTTTCACATTCACCTCAAGTGGTGTATTAGCAGGCTTTGCTTCACCTAAGGCAAGTTCAGACACAAGCACTAACACATATTTCCTTTGGTGCATCAGAATACCCTGTGAAGACCTTGCAAATTCTATTCCAAGGAAGTACTTTAACTCCCCTAGATCCTTCATCTTGAAGGTCTTCTGTAGTGTAGCTTTGGTGTTTTCAACTAGTCTCAAGTCAGGCCATGTGATGAGCATGTCATCTACATAGACCAATACGACCACAATGCAACTGCCAGTGCCTTGTACAAACAAGGAGTGATCATGTTGACTCTGCATGAAACCAAAGCTGATCAGTGCCTCTGATAACTTGGCATTCCACTGCCTGGGAGCTTGTTTGAGACCATACAAGGATTTCAAGAGTCTGCAGATAGGACTACTCTCCCCCTGACTCTAAAATCCCTGAGGAAGAGTCATATAAATTTCATCTGGCAAGTCCCCTTGAAGGAAGGCATTGTACACATCCATTTGATGGATATGCCAATGCTCAGAAGCTGCAACAGAAAGAATGGTTCTGACAGTCACCATTTTGACAACAGGGCTGAAGGTTTCTTGATAATCAATACCCTCCTGCTGGCTGTACCCCTTGGCTACCAGCCTGGCTTTAAACCTCTCAACCTCCCATATAGCCTTGTACTTCACTTTGAAGATCCATTTGCAACCAATAGGCACCTTGTCTGGAGGAAGAGAGACAATCTCCAAAGTGTGGTTGGCTTCTAATGCAACATTTTTTGATTGCATAGCCTCCACCCACCTGGGATCTTGAATAGCTTCAGCATAGGAAGAGGGTTCCACAATGGATGAGAAGGCAGCAATGTAGGACTGATAAGAGGGAGACAAAGAGTCATAGGAAACATAGTTGGCCAATGAATATGGTGCAGTAGAGGTAGAAGGTTTGGTGACAAGGTCCTTAAGCCACAATGGCGGATGCTTAGTTCTTAGGGACCTTCTCAATGTGGGACAAGGATCAGGAGCAATGCTCAAAGGTGCAGGACAACCAGAGGAAGAAGAGGTAGAAGGAGGTATGGAAGGAAGTGAGGAAGAAGAAGTAGAAGGATTTATGAAAGGAGAGGGACAAGCAACTCTGGGCACCTCTGCACAACTAGGTGGTGAAGGAAAAGAGTTGAAAATAGGATAAGAGACATGCAAAGAGGTTTGGAAGGGAAAAACATTCTCTTGGAAAAAAACATCTCTATTGACAAAGAACTGTTGAGTAGATATATCTAAAAGGATATAGCCTTTTTGAGTATCTGAAAAACCCATGATGATGGTAGGTTTAGCTCTAGGCATGAGCTTGTCTGTTTCCTGTACTTTCTTAGCAAAGCACAAGCAACCCAGTGTTCTAAGATGTCCTAGCAGGGGCCTTCTCTTGTATAACAATTCATAGGGGGAACATCCTTTTAACACTGAAGAGGGAAGTCTGTTAATCAGGTAGGTTGCAGTGATAACACAATAACCCCAAAACCTGATAGGAATGTGAGCTTGAAACCTCAGAGCCCTGGTAATTTCCAGAAGATGTCTGTGCTTCCTCTCAGCTACTCCATTCTGCTTTGGAGTGTATGCACAGGTGGTTTGATGAATAATACCAAGACTGTTGAAAACAGACTTGCATAATGTATTAAAAAACTCAGAGCCATTATCAGACCTCACCCTTTTAACTGTTTTGTTGAACTGAGTGTGAACAAAAGCAATGAACTGTGGTAGAACAACACACGCATCAGACTTCAGTTTAAGTAGGAAAACCCAGGTCATTCTAGTAAAATCATCAACCACTGTAAGAAAATACCTATGACCATCAAAGGTGATAGTTTTATAAGGTCCCCAAACATCTACATGAATTAGATCAAAAGCACTAGTACTTTTAATACTACTGTGAGGAAATGGTGCCCTGGTTAGCTTGGCACAAGGGCATACACAGCAATTATTGATGGCATTATTAATACTAGCTAGCTTGACAGGAAATAGTCTTTTCAAAACCATGATGGACACATGCCCAAGTCTTCTATGCCATAAGGCTATATTATTGAAACTTGCTGTAGAATCTGCATATGTGTTAACAACTGCTAGGGAAACTGCAGTCAACCTCTTATTTCCATGTTGTTGTAGCAAGTACAAGCCATCTCTTTCTCTACCAATCCCCTTCACCCTGCCATTGAAGAGCTCCTGAAATACACAAAAGTCAGGATAAAAAGAAGCAAAACACTTTAGGTCCCTTGTCATTTTTGATACTGACAGCAGATTATACTTGAACTTTGGTACATAGAGTACTTCTTTTAGTGTGTTGTTGTTTGATATCTGACTATCTCCAACATGAGTTACTTGTGTGACATCTCCATTTGGCAGGAGAACTTTTCTTGGAATAGAAGGGGCAATAACAGTAGTTTTATCTAACAGATTGAGATTAGACACCATGTGATTAGTTGCCCCTATGTCAATGACCCATTCCTGTGGACTATTGGAGGCTAGTAAAGTAACACTAGTACCTGCTGCATTAGCCTGAGATGTAGAGGTAGGGCTGTTGTTGTTTGCTGAGGTAGAACTTGCTGTATTGCTGTTCAGAATTTGCATAATCTGATCATACTGCTCCTTGGTAAAGGGAAAGCTACCAACTCCTCCATGTTGTGATTGCAACTCCACACTGGCAGTGTGACTGTTGTGTTGCAAAGGTTGAGCAGACCTTGGTTGCATAGTAGTCATCTGAAAACCTGGGCTTGGCTGCCCACTATGCTGTGTGTAATGACTTGGTTCAAGCGGTGAACTGTAGTTACTAGGTGGTGGACTATACTCAGCTACTGCATTATAAGCACTGCCTCCCCCTTTCTTCTTAAACTTGTAGTCAGCTGGATAACCTACTATTTTGTAGCAATTCTCTTTGCTATGACCTTTTAGTCTACAGAAGTCACAGTATAAGTTGAAATTCTTTCTGTGTTTTGGTCTATTATCAGGCTTAGAGCTGTACAGTGCTGTAGATTCATAGTTACTACTGGTGACATTAGGTCCAGCACCTAGGATACCTGCTGATCCTGCTACATTTCATTGACTTTCTTCACTCATTAACATAGCATAAGCTTGATTTACAGTAGGCACAGGTTTCATCATCAAAATTTGACTACGAGCTTGTGAGTATGAGTCATTCAATCCCATAAGAAATTGATATAACTTCTGTTTGTGTAGGTGTTCAATAAATATTTTGGTTTTAGGGCAGTCACAACCAGGATGAGGAACTAAATCCTCAGTTTCATCCCACAGATCTTTGAGTTTGGAATAATACATAGAAATAGAGGAGATACCTTAACTTAGGGTTCCAATTTCCTTGTGAAAATTATAGCATCTAGTATCATTGACTTTGTCAAAGCGTTATTGTAGATCCATCCACGCGGTGTGTGCATTTGTTGCATAGGCAATTCCACTGATTAAGGTCGGTGCTACAGCGTTCATCAGCCATGATAGGACAATTTGCGTTGCATCTCTCCCACTGGTACCAGTATTTTTCTCGAAATTTTTTCTTTCTTCCACCTTCTGTCAACTATTCCGAGTTTATTTTGACCTAGAAGTGCAATTTTCATAGATCGATACCACAGCGAGAAATTATCTGTCCCTGTTAGTTGAAAGAAAATTAGAGAAATTCCACTTGTATCGGTGGATGCCAGAAACAGAGGATGAGTGATCGGAACTAAACTTCCTTCTTCAAATTCATCCTCTGATGAGATCTGTGAGGTTGCAGTTACAGTTGCAGGTGTTTCCTGTTCAACATTGTCCTTCGCCATTGATGACTACTTGAAGCTTCAGAACTGAGAGACGAATAAAAGAGAGATAAAGAAGATTCAGAATTGGATCGATTTGAGCTGAGATTCAGTGCTCGAGCTCTGATACCATGTTAGAATTCATTGCATGTGTGAGAATGAGAACCCTAGCCATGGAGGATATGAGCTGAAGAAGAAGAAGGAAATGGAAAATTGTTTTCCTGTATATTTTTCTTCTCAATGTAACAGTACATACATGCCTATATATACAAAGTGTATAATTAACTTCCACTAACTAATTAGTGGTCCCCACTATAAGTCTAACCACTATGACAGCTGTACACTATCAGCTAAACCAACTGCTTCTCTTTCTACAGGTGATATAGCAAAGTTAATGAATTTGGCTAATTGCTACATTTGGAATAATTTGATATTTGATTCATTTATCCTGAAATATTTCGCTAGTTAAATGATTGACATGTTTACATAGATTATTATTCAAATGACCACTACTTGGGGTCATAAAAGTGAGTTTTAATTGCTAGAACCATTCTGCTAGGTTTTGGCAAATTAATTGGGAACAAGATATCAGTTTTAGTTAGTCTTCTGATTATGCAACTTTCACTTACAAAATTTATTCATTTGAAGATATAGTTTAAAATAAATAAGAGGGGTTGCTCTGATGGTAAGCAACCTCCACTTCCAACCAAGAGGTTGTGAGTTCGAGTCTCTCCAAGAGCAAGGTGAGAAGTTCTTGGAAGGAGGGATGCCGAGTTTCTATTTGGAAACAGCCTCCCTACCCTAGGGTAAGGGTAAAGTCTGCCTACACACTAAGTCTAATCTGACTTAGAAACCATTTGAGGCTGTAGCATTTATATAGGACTCCCAATATATATCCCATTTATATGACGATATGTGTCAAAATTGATAAGAATTCAAGTCATCTTATGACAATATAGTTTAATTTATCTTTCTCTAGTTTGTACTCGTTCTCTACCTTTGTATATCTCTGAGGTTGCCTCATGTCTTAGCAATATATTTATTGTATAATTAGATAAATAAAGTAGTTCTGGCTTGCTCTTTTAAGTGTCGTTACTTGGAAGATAAGATAACTTGCAAGTAGTCAAGTCTTTCCCGAGACATAACAAAATGCACGAAACTTAGAGTTCAATATTCACTCACATTCCCACATAGTGTAAATTCGGCCGAGACCCATAGATGTAGACCTCGAAGAGTGCCGAACACCTTATTTTTGAGATAATTTGAGCCATTACCCGATCTTTAGTGACGTTGACTAGTCAAACAGAGTTATTTGCAAATAGGTGCCCTAAGGCACCTTAAAATCGTTAAGTGGCGACTCTTCTCTTTTAATACCTATTTTAAAAGAGTTCTTACACGTCGAAGCCCGCTTTCACAAGAAAATGGGGCGCGACAGCATGGCAACTCTGCTGGGATATCTTAGGCTCTTACCATAACGAATTTTGATTGTGTGGATTATTGGATTGCTTGTTCGACTTCTTTCATGTACCTCCCATTCCCGTTCCTTTATTTGCTCAAAATTGTTATATCATGAACCTCCCTTCCTTATCTCCTCTATTCGCTTAATTTAATCATGTTTTGAATTTTTTGTGAACTATGCTAACCTATTTTCTTTGTATTTTTTTCTTCCCTTTCTCTTTTTCTTATTTTATCGCATTATTTAATACTGTATTTTTACGCTTTCACCATGTAAATTACTTGACCATATGTTATCACTTTCGCATAAGCATGTTTTTCTACTCATGTTCCACTCGTGCCAAATATCAACATAGTGGCACTTGATGAGTGTCCGCGCTCTTCCTATATATCACCCTTTAAATTCGGAAAGACTTATTTGCGGTAAAACTAGTCGATCAGCGGTGCACTCGACGGTTCCATGCCTTTCCCTCTTAAGTTGTCCGCTTGAGGGTACCAGTCTAAACCCGCATAGTAACCTTACTCTTATTAAAATTGTACAGGCATCATGGTCAAACCTAGCCGTGTTAATATGTTGTTCACATAATAATCCTTTAAGATAAGTCTTGTCCAAAGTCCACTGGAATTTTCATAATCCCAATGGACACAATCACCTTATGTGCATTATTTGGAGAAAGATGTGTTAATATGCTGACTGTTGTCTTAACTTTTCAAATTTAGGAGTGGTAGGGCTAAATCAACCTTATCTCTTTTGCCATCCCCATAAAGGCTTATTTACACATTATTATGTGTATTTATATTCTCTCTTACATATCTCTATTTATTCATTTGATATTTATTTCAAATTACTCATGACATGTTCTTCCAAAATCACTCCACACCTAATATAACCAATTTTAGGGTATTTCTTAGACTTCTATCCTTAGGATCAAATCATACGAATCTTGGGTTTGAAAAAACTATCTTCCCATTCCAGGGGCATAATCTCCTATTTTGCCTAACGAGAAATATCATCCATTGATTACATAATATGACTGACCATCATTATCATCAGTTGTAGTTAATGACACAATTTCTTTTTCAAACGATGCTTCATCTCAACTTTTCTCATGTGGATATAACTTCTTCAAAATAAGATATTTTATCCTTCAATTATTGCTACTCCCTATTCAACTCAGTCCAGATCATGCTTAGAGCTATCGTCTGATTAATATCATTTCTCGATATTCGTTTCATATCCCAACTTATGAAATATTCGAGCCTTATTAGACCCGCTTAACTTTGGTTCTTCTGACTATTTCCAAACTGACATATTATTCTATTTCAAAAGATAGGATACTTCTCTTATTCATACAATTAATCTCCACTTTGTGAGAGTACAACTTTATCTTTTAGTCAAATACAACCTAATCCAGTTCAGAGATTATGATCTTATTTCTTGCACATCGTGCACCTTATTTTTACATCCAAGACGTAACATTTGAAGTCCAAGTAGGTTAGACTTTTGCATTTGCTTTCGAAACTTTGTTTGCTAAACTCTGAAATATTCGCATGACTCCCAGATCATTGAGATTAATCTTCGCACATTTTTATGAGTCATAGAGAGCTTCTCTAGAACTGCATTCTCAATTGTCAATACCGCTGAAGCGATACATATTACTCTTCCAATCTCCACCTACACACCCATGATACTCTTCTAAAATTCTTATGTCTTAGGTTGATCTTGTTCTCACACTCTGTCCTTTTGGAGCATTCACCAGAACTTCAATAAGGGACTATCCGATCATATAAATCTTGCAATCAAACAATTCTATAAGTTTCAAATATGAACTATGTGGTGACCCAATTTTCTGTATAAGAGGGAATACGTAGGCAATCCTTTATTTGGTTCAGTCTCATTATAACAAGAAACTCCATTTCCCTCTAAACACGAAACTGGGGCAAAAATTTTGAGTTTCCTCAAAATTTAGGATTGTATCATCAAAGTCTTTGAGAAGGAATGATAGGTACAATAGCATCAAGAATTTCTCAACATACATATGCTGCAAAGCACGAAGATCACCACTTGCATAGGGTTATACAACGCAATGCACAACAGTAAACACCTTCATAAGACAAAGAATTGCTTTCCCTTATTTACACAAGGCTAACCACTGCCTTTGGCTACTTGTACAAGGCTAAACACTGCCTTCCCATCTCTTACATAAGATTAAACACTACCTTCATCCTTGCATAAGGCTAAACACTACCTCACATCATCTTCATGGCTGAAAGATTGCCACATACTACATCAACATGGCTGAAAGATCACCACATACTGCATCTGCTTGGCTGAAAATCCAAATTCGAATTCAAAGCTTCAAAGCTTTTTAATGGCTGTCAATGGTGGAATTACATCTCTTTTTTTTTGCTGTACATTACTGAAATTAGGGATTGAGAGATAGATAGATACATAGAGAGAATTCCCAATTCTTTGCAACAACACCCAATTCAAACAAATAATATTTTTTGAAAACCCAAATTCGAATTCAAAGCTTCAAAGCTTTATAATAGTTGTCAATGGTGGAATCGTGAGTGAGTGCAAGATATATGAGGGAGGGGTGAGATATGGAGAGAGAAATGTAGGGTGAGTGAAAGATATGTTAGAGTTATTTTAGGACACTAATTATTATCATTAATTCCCATAAAATGTACATAAATGGTAATTGGATATATAAAATATAATTATATTAAAACGTGAGCAGGGAGGGTAATATAGTTTCATATAGTGTATAGAAATGTAAAAATCTCTTTATTTATTGACTCCACTAAAGACTTATATAAATAATCTAATTATATTAGTCCAATAAATTTATTTGAGCTAATATTATATCGTGAATTAAAAATAAAATGTAAAGTATATTATCAACTGTTACGTAAGTTTTCTTTTATTTTTGGGTCTTAATCCGGACCTAAAATATGTGCACATTTTGCTATAACCACTGTGACATACATTTTCTTTTAGCACCCATAGGCATCACTGTATACTCACCAGTTACCAAAATTTTGATACACTGAAAATTGGAGATCTGGTAACTAAATAACTAATAACTGGAAAACTGAATAACCATAAACTTGCTAACTGAAAGATTGTATAACTGGTATCTGAGGAAAACTAATAACCATAAGACATGGTAACTGCTTTTGTACTTTCTGATAAGGTTATGCTCTAATCTGTACTACTATCCATTGCATCGCACTTTTAACATGCTCTAAAGTGTAATATTTACCAACATGTACTCCATAATTATACCCTAATGGGAAATTAGCCTCTCTAGGACCTTAAGTTTCTCCTGCGCGTCGCTTGGGCATCCAATACATTTGGAAATCGATAGGAAGAGAAGATTACCTATTGCTCTAAGTTTTATGGCACGATCTAAAGTAGAAAAAAATGAGACAATCCTGGATTTCTTGGTAGTTAACTGTTTATATGAGTGGTTGACACACACATATAAAGTAAACTCCACTAGACACGGCTTCATAGACTTCCTAAGACTCTTGAACCTAGTGCTCTGATACCAAGCTTTGTCACGTCCCGAACCTGGGCCTGGACGTAACACGAAAATCGGTGCCTGACTACATGTGACCGAGTGAACCAACTAGCTGGCTGAATCAACATGTGATATCATAACATAATGAATGTAGAAGATAAACTCACAGATATTGATATACTGAAATTCTAAATGATATAAATCAAAGTGCGGAAATACTAATACAATTCTGGAATATCTTTGTAGCCCATATGGCTTAATATTAAAAGCATGCGACTAAGTCTAGCTGTTACTCTAGTCTATGAAGCCTCTAATGAAGTAGTAGAAATACTGACTATCTGAAAATACTGAAGACTGTAAGCTAATGATAATACCCCCGAAGAACTAGGGATCACAAAGTAGTTGATACGAGAATCCTAGCACTCTGAATCATCAACCTGTAAATCATTACCTGCATCGTGAGATGCAGGCCCCAGACAAAAGGGACGTCAGTACATTTGAATTGCACTGGTATGTAAAGCAACTGAAAAAAAGAATTATAATTGCAGAAACTGAGACCAAGCTGATAACTGAGAATTTATAATTAATAACTGAAATTATAACTATTAAAACTAAAACTGAAATGACAACTGGTAACTTGTAACTTAACTGATAACTGATAACTTAACTGATAACTGAACTGATAACTGGTGACTGAAATGATAACTGATAACTGAAATGATAACTAAAAATTGAACTGAACAAAAGAAGTAAGGATATGAATACTCACTCTTCTGAATGATGAACAACTTGTTTATCTGAATAAATCAATTGTAGCCTGAGTCCCAATATATATATATATATATATATATATATATATATATATATATGCACAACTGCGGCCTCGGGCCCAAGTATACTTATACATAACTGCGACCTCAGGTCCAAAGTGCATAAAGCATAAAGTGCAGCCTCAGACCCAAATACAGGTGTTCAACATTCAGGAACTAAGAATCAAACTGCAATACATGATAATGAAATACTGAATCACACTGAGTTATATGATACTGGAAGACTGGATCACAGTGAGTTACATAATACTGGAATACTGAATGGGACTAGACTGAGACATGTATTCTTGAACTGATTATGAACACTGAAACTTCAATTGTTTATGGCATACTGAGTAATCTATACTAAGACTCGGGGGCATCAAACCCAAGTCTATATTGAATGCGCACTGCGCTCACAACGTTCAGAATGAAAATGGTGAACGAGTTATGAAGCAAGAGAATAGAAGTTCTGCAACTATTCAAGGAATTAGGCTAAACTATATTTCTGAGGCAATTGGTAACGTCGTAAAAAAAACGTAGTGTAGGGAGAATAATTAACATTCCCAACAATAGAGGGTTAGCCTCACATACCTTAACTTCCTGCTCTTGAGCATAATACAACATTCGCCAACCCTTTCAACTTTAATCTATATCAGTACAAGTCAAAGGGATTCCAAATTAGCAACAATAGTTATGTTTTGGCTACTTAGATATTTTATCAAACACTTGGTGGAATAAAGCTTCATAGCCATTATTAATGGTGTTTCCAGACCCAATAACACATTCTCTTGCTTCTAGATAAATTCTAAAGTCTCAAATGATTATAATCAGCATTAATCTTTATCACCCATAAGGTAAACAATACCCTTAACCATTAATTAATAATAAACATACCAAACATATAACCGTTCATTCTTTTCTATCAAACCCATTAACTCAAATCTCATGAACTAGGGTCTATAATCATTATACCAGCGCTAGAATCAATTAGAGGGTGAAGACATTACCTTTTTGAAGTTCAATCTCCTTGAATTCGAGTTCTAGGGTTTCTTCTCTCAACAATAATGTCCCAATCGAATATCTAATGATATGGAGGGTTTACCCATGTTAATAAGATATTGAAAAATTGAAATTAACTTAGAATCACCATTAGAACTTACCTTGGATGGTGGGGGGGGGGGATCTTTAATGAGTTAGGTTTTTGAGAGCTTTTCTTTCTAGAGCAATTTTTTTATATTTTGGGGCTATGGGGGACGAAATAGGGCTAAGAAAATGACTTCCCAAGTTGGCCAAAACGTCCCAGTAGGCCTGACTATGGAAAATCGCTGGAACACTGCCTCACGACCGCGGTCACGGTCAAACACGGCCGAACGTGGTGGTTACACACTATTCTATAAGACGGGCATAACTTTTTGCACAGAGTTCCATTTGGTCATCAACATATATCGTTGGAAAGATATTTCAACGGCCTACAACTTTCATTATTTGAGTTTTCCTAAATTCCTTAAATATTTTCACTAAACCCTGTTGGAAAACAGACTTTCTGCGAACTTAGTCGATTTTGTCAAATCTTATGCACCTCACTTTCCATCTTGATTTTGAAACAACTATTTTCACCTATATTCCTCCCGATAGGACTTCATATTCCCAAATATAACCTTACCATTCCTTTATCTCATTCATACCTAATCCAAATGTACATGGTGTTACATTATCTCCCTATTGGGATCATTCATCCTCGAATGATTATCCTGATTGTAACTTCTGCTAACTCCGGACCTTAAACGAGTCTGGTTGATGCATGAACTTTCATTAACAATTGCATACTAAACATAATGAATACATGATTACTGAACTGTTGAGATATTGAATTGAATTGCAATGAATGAATATTGATCTGCCATGGATACGTAATAAACTAACATGGATATCTGAATATTGAACTGGCATGAATAATTGAGTATTGAACTAACATCAATATCTGAGTACTAAGTTGGCATGAATATCTAAGTATTGGTCTGACATGAGTAGCTGAGTATTGAACTGACATGAATATCTGAGTAATGAACTGACACGAGTATCTGAATACTGAATTGACATGAGTATCTGAGTACTGCACTGACATGAGTATCTGAGTACTGAACTGACATGAGTATTTGAGGTGTTGGAAACTTGAATGTTATAACATGACACGTGAAATACTAGTTGTACCACCATTAATTCTGGTGGCAACTCCAACTCATAATCTAATTGACCGATCCTTCGCAAGGTTATATATGGCCCAATATTGTGATGACCCAAAGGGTCATCACTTGTTTTCTTACCCGTTCTGTACTTCTGAGGCCTTGAAAATCTCATTTAGGGTTGCCAAAATATGCGTGCGCAGTCTGGGCGCGTAGCCGGAAAGCTTAAATATGAATTATGTGAGAAAAATGCTAAATTTTAATATTAAAATGAATAAAGTTGACTTCGGTCAATATTTTGGGTAAACGGACCCAGACCCATAATTTGACGGTCCCGGAGGGTCCGTAGGAAAATATGGGACTTGGGCATATGCTCGGAATTGACCGCCCAAGTCCCATATTTTTCTACGAACCCTCCGAGACCGTCAAATCACGCGTCCGGGTCCGTTTACCCAAAATATTGACCGAAGTCAAATTTATTCATTTTAATATTAACATTTAGCATTTTTCTCACAGAATTCATATTTAAGCTTTCCGGTTACGTGCCCGAACTGTGCACGCAAATCCAGGTAACCCTAAATGAGGTTTTCAAGGCTTCAAAAGTACAGAACATGTAAGAAAATAAGTGATGACCCTTTGGGTCGTCACATTCTCCAACTCTAAAACAATCGTCAGTCCTCGAACGGTCAAAAGAAAGAAGTACCGGAGTCCGAGTCTGATATGTAGGTCGTTATCCTCATCTTTTCCCCGACTCAGGTACTTATTTCTTTTGTCCGTTCGAGGACGAACGATTGTTTTAGAGGTGAAGAATGTGACGATCCAAAGGGTCATTACTTGTTTTCTTACCCGTTTTGTACTTCTGAGGCCTTGAAAACCTCATTTAGGGTTTTCTCAATTTGCGTGCGCAATCCGGGTGTGTACCCGGAAAGCTTAAATATGAATTCTATGAGAAAAATGCTAAATTTTAATATTAAAATAAATAAATTTGACTTCGGTCAATATTTTGGGTCAACGGACCCGGACCCGTGATTTGACGGTCCCGGAAGGTCCATAGAAAAATATGGAACTTGGGCGTATGCCCGAAATTGAATTCCGAGGTCCCAAGCTCGAGAAATAAATTTTTGAGTAAAATTATTTTCTGGAAATAATTAAGGAAATCGGAAATGAAATTTGATTAGAAGATTATGGTATCGGGCCCATATTTTGGTTCCGTTGCTCAGTACAGGTCTTATATATGGTTTAAGAACTTTCTGTAAAGTTTGATTGAAAACGGACGTCCTTTGACGTGTTTCAGACTTAAAATGAAAATTTGATATTTTATGAAAATTTGGATGGAATCATGGATTTTGAGATTTAATTCGATATTTATGATGTTATTTTGGCGATTTTACTGCATGGATAAGTCCGTAAGATATTTTTTAGGTTGTGTGCACATTTGATTTGGAGCCCCGAGGGCTCGGGTAAATTTTGGATAGGTGTTGGAGTGCATTTTTGAACTTAGAGAAAATCTGGCATTTCAGTTTTGCAATTTTCACATTTGCGAAGCAGGCCTGGAAAATGCGAGCTCGCAAATGCAAGCCTGGCATCGCAAATGCGAGGAAGGGGAAATTGTGTTGAGTTTGCAAATACGACCAAATGGTTCGCAAATGCGGAACTTGGGCTTTTCGCCCCCCATTTTGACTTGTGTTCTCGAATGCGAACAAAATCTCGCAATTCCCATAAATGGTCGGGGTTCGCAATTGCGAACCCCAGTTCGCAATTCCCATAGCTGCAGCCTGCATATCCTTTAGACTAGTCTGTTATCTCATTATACTCGAGACAAACAGTTATATTTCTTTCAGACATTGTATTTAGTACTCTTAGTGGTTTGTGAGTGTTGTGACAACAGTCTTGGGTAGACACTTATGTTGAATTTTCCGCATTTCTATTCAGTTTTCTTTAATTTAAGACTTCCGCTTACTTAAATAATTCTGTTGCTTTTATATTATTACCGATAATTGTTAAAGAGGTTCATGTTTTTAATGAAAAAGTAATTAAAGTTGGCTTGCCTAGCTCCTATTAGTAGGCGCCATCACGATTCCCGAAGGTGGGAAATCCGTGTAGTGACAAATATAGTAGGGATTATGCTTTCCCTTCTTCCCAAATCTCATAATGCCTTTCATAGGCGAAATTTTCAGAAACACCCAATCACCAACTTGAACCAACCAATTGGCGATCTACACCTTCTCCCATACAGAGTCTCGCACGGTGCCATCCTGGTACTAAAATGGTAGGTGTTATTATTAGCAAGGTCAATGAGAGTTTGTGATCATACCAATTACTTTTAACATCAAGGACATATCCTCAACTGTTTAAGTAAAATGCTCTGCCTACGACGTTCTTTTTCATGTCGTTCAACCAATAAATCTCCTTAGTCATGATGCATATTTGAGAACCTGGATGGAAAGAATACCTAGAGTTATGGGCTTCTAACATGATCTTCCCTCTTTAAGACCATCTATCTCTGGGACACACAATCTGTCCTAGTACCTCAAAGTATCATCATCTCCCCCTTATTCAAAAGCCATCGTCTTATACTTGTGAATCTCCTCTTTGAACTGCAACACGTAGGGATTATCAAATTGTTTCTCCTTCTCAATGGCTACTAAGGGGGAACAAGTCCTGTTCTAGACAACAACTCCGTCATCTTTAGTGTCCGAAGTCGAACTCCGATCTTGGCTGGTGAACTTCTTTTACCAGAGTTCTCTTATCTACCTCAATCATGAGTTATACATCCCACAGTTTATCTTCTTAAGAACTTCCTAAAAACACTTATAGAATTTTTGTGAGCTAAGTCTTTAACCAGTACTCCGAAGACTAGAATCTCGTGCAATGGCACTACCCTCGTGATACATAAAAGGGCATGATTTTATAACTTTCTATGATCACTTTAACATCAATAACTAAACTCGGTGATCATTCTACTCACTTTTTTTTTCTTACACATGCTAGACATAATTCGTGTGGTAATTATACAATTTTCCCTCATTACCGAACTGATTTTCTTTTTCATATCCCATGCTACTATTCGAGTTTCAGATCTCCAACTGGACTTACTGAAAATTTTCACATCACCCCTTAGACCAAAGGTCTTATACTTGTGGATCCTTCTCTTTTTGCTGGGATCCAAATAATTTCCCTTATTCTCTGCAATTCTTTGCACTCTACGTCAATGACGACTCATCTTCCGACTTACTTCTGAGAAATCGTTCTTGCTAGGAAAAACTAAATTATTCACAACTATCATATACAATCTTAATAATTTAAGTCTGCTCACACTGTCAATCTTGGAGAAAACCACATTTCGATAATTCCTAAGGCTATTCTTCTATAGTTTTCTCTCTTATTGCTAGCTGATTATCTTTCCCACTATCACTATACTTCGGGTTTAACATAAACTCTTTGGTTCTAACACATGTTCGGTATTTCAAATTGTTATCCACTCACTAAAATTAACCTGGCCATGTAAATCAAATTGTACCTCTACTAGCTCTGCTGAAAGTTCTAATTCACTGTATCAACTCAAAACTTACTTACTATTCTTTTACTAACCACCTGCTACCATCATGTTTTCTTGCTCTTCTTTGAATAACTAAAGTAAAGCATAAGGTTATTCTAACTTCCCTCGCCATCCCACCCTGTTATATGGTCGTATACTATCTCTTTTTTTTTCTTCTAACTATGTGCATGGATCACACTTAGGGAATTAATCTGCCTTAAATGAAATTGGGATATCTAACCCTAAACTTTCTATACAATACTAAATCATATCATACTATAAACACCCCGGGTAATCATTTAGTCACATAACCTAAGGGGGAACTATCTTATCTTTTATCTTACATCAATGGTTGCTTCTTATAGTAACTTACTAACGTGGTACTTCTAGTTCTTATTTGAATAAATATGAACAACTAAAAATCGTTCCCTGAAATTCACTATTGGATTCTCTTGGTTCTCATTGCATACATCATGTCTTCTTAGTCATACACATGAGTTGTACGAAATCACATTTTTGGTAATAATAAATGTTTCTGACTCCTAGTTATTTTACCCTTAGGCTCTTTTCTGTCCAAAACTATAGTGACCATTGTTAGGGTCTAACATCTGAACTATTATCATTCCACATGTAGCTCCATTTGCAGCAATTAAAAGAAATTGTTCTCTGAGGTAAAACACATACGATTACCATACACAAACTTATCCTTCAGAGTATACCATCATCTGATAAATCACTTAGTGCACCATCCGGCTTTTTTATTTTGGGTCTTAATTCGGACCTAAAATATGTGAAGATTTCACTAAAACCACTGTTACATATATTTTCCTTAAGCACCCATAGGCATCACTGTATACTCACCAGTCACCAGAATATTGATACACTAAAAATTGGAGATCTGGTAACTGAATAACTAATAACTGGCACACTCAATAACCATAAACTTGCTAACTGAAAGATTGTATAACTGGTATCTGAGGTAAACTGATAACCATAAGACATCGTAACTGATTTTGTACTTGTTGATAAGGTTATGCTCTAATATGTACTACTATCCATTGCATCCCACTTTTAACATCCTCTAAAGTCTCATATTTACCAACTTGTACTCCATAATTATACCCCAATAGGCAATTATCCTCTTTAGGACCTTAGGTTTCTCCTGCGCGTCGCTTGGGCATCCAATACGTTTGGAAATCGATAGGAAGAGAAGATTACCTATTGCTCTAAGTTTTATGGCACGATCTGGAGTAGAAAAAAATGAGACAATCCTGGATGTCTTGGTAGTTAACTGTTTATATGAGTGGCCGACACACACATATAAAGTAAACTCCACTGAACAAGGCTTCATAGACTCCCTAAAACTGTTGAACCTAGTGCTCTGATACCAATCTTTGTTACGCCTCGAACCCAGGCCTGGACGTAACACGACACTCGGTGCCTTACTACATGTGACCGACCGAACCCACTGGCTGGCTGAATCAACATGTGATATCATAACATAATGAATGCAGAAGATAAACTAAACACATACTGGTATACTGAAAGTCTAAATGATATAAATCAAAGCGCGGTAATACTAATACAATTCCGGAATATCTTTGTAGCCCACATGGCTTAATATGAAAAGCATGCGACTATGTCTAGCTGCTACTCTAGTCTATGAAGCCTCTAATGAAGTACTAAAAACACTGACTATCTGAAAATACTGAAGACTGTAAGGTGATGATAATGCTCCCGGAAGAACTAGGAATCACCAAGTAGCTGATACGAGAATCCTAGCGCTCTGAATCATCAACCTGTAAATCATTACCTACATCGTGAGATGTAGGCCCCGGGAAAAAGGGACGTCAGTACATTTGAATTGCATTAGTATGTAAAGCAACTGAAAGAAAGAATTATAAATGCTGAGACTGAAACCAAGCTGATAGCTGAGAATTTATAATTGATAACTGAAATGATAACTATTAAAACTAAAACTGAAATGATAACTGGTAACTGGTGATTGAAATGCTAACTGATAACTGAAATGATAACTAATAATTGAACTAAACAAAGGAAGTAAGGATATGAATACTCCCTCTTTTGAAGGATGAACAACCTGTTTATCTGAATAAATAAATTGCAGCCTCAGGCCCAAATATACGTATCCATAACTGTGACCTCGGGTACAAAATGCATAAAACATAAACTGCAGCCTCAGGCCCAAATACAAGTGTTCAACATTCAGGAACTGAGAATCAAACTGCAATACATGATAATGAAATACTGAATGACACTGAGTTACATGATACTGGAATACTGGATCACACTGAGTTACATAATACTGGAATACTGAATGGGACTAGACTGAGACATGTATTCTTGAACTGATTATGAACACTGGAACTTCAACCGTTTATGGCATACTGAGTAATCTATACTAAGACTCGGGGGCATCAACCCCAAGTCTATATTTAATACGCACTAAGCTCACAACGTTCAGAATGAAAGTGGTGAACAAGTTATGAAGCTAGAGAATAGAAGTTCTGCAAGTATTCAAGAAACTAGGCTAAACTATATTTTTGAGGCAATTAGTAACGTCGTAAAAGAAACATAGTGTAGGGGGAATCATTAACATTCCCAAACATAGAGAGTTAGACTCACATATCTTAACTTCATGCTCTTGAGCATAATACAACATTCGCCAACCCTTTCAACTTTAATCTATATCAATACAAGTCAAAGGGATTCCAAATTAGCAACAATAGTCATGTTTTGGTCACTTAGGCATTTTTCAAACACTTGGTGGCATAAAGCTTCATAGCCCTTATTAATGGGTTTTCCACACCTAATAACCCATACTCTTGCTTTTAGATAAATTCTAAGTCTCAAATGATTATAACGAGCATCAATCTTTATCACCCATAAGGTAAACAATACCCTTAACCAATAATAAACAATCAACACACCAAACCTATAACCATTCATGCTTTTCTATCAAATCCATCAACACAAATCTCATGAACTAGGGTCTATAATCATTATACCAATCCTAGAATCAATTAGAGGGTGAAGACATTACCTTTTTGAAGTTCAATCTCCTTGAATTCGAGTTCTAGGGTTTCTTCTCTCAACAATGATTTCCTAATTGAATATCTAATGATATGGAGGGTTTACCCATGTTAATAAGATATTTGAAATTTGAAACTAACTTAGAATCACCATTAGAACTTACCTTTGACGGTGGGGGAATCTTTAAGGAGTTAGGTTTTTGAGAGCTTTCCTTTCTAGAGCAAGTTTTTATGTTTTGGGGATGTGGGGGACGAAATAGGGCTAAAAAATGACTTCCCAAGTTGGCCACCGCATCCCAGTAGGTCTGACCGCGGTCCCGACCATGGTCCCGACTGCCGTAAATCACTGGAACACTGCGTCATGACTGCCGTCGCGGTCAAATGTGGCCGAACGCGGTGGTTACGCACCATTCTGTAAAATAGGCATAACATTTTGCAAAGAGCTCCGTTTGGTCTTCACAATATATCGTTGGAAATATATTTCCAAGGCATACAACTTTCATTCTTTGCGTTTTCCTAAATTCCTTAAATATTTTCACTAAACCCTGCTGGAAGACAGACCTTCTACAAACATAGTCAATTTTGTCAAATCTTATGCACCTCACATTCCATCTTGATTTTTAAACAACTATTTTCACCCATAATCATCCTTATAGGACTTCATATACCCAAATATAACTTTACTACTCCTTTAACTCATTCATAACTAATCCAAATGTACATGTGTTACATCATCGCAAAAGCGGCACCGCATCTGCATAAAACTGGTCGCGGGTGCAGAAGCTGGTGATGAGTGGTGATTTTACCACTCAATATAGCCTCTTTTCCTTAGATTTTATGTCCTTTTACTATAATATGAGGTCGTTTATGGTGTGTATTGTTAGATTTTCAGGTAAATGTGCTACGAAGTCATTTGAATTGAATAGAAGGCATTGAGTAAAAGAAGGTGAAAACAATGCAAAAAATTCTCCAGTGATTCCGATTCTACGAAAGGATGGCCGTAGAAGCAATCCCGCTTCTGCGAAGGAAGCTGAACAGGAGAAAAACCGCATCTGCGGTTGAAATTCCGCTTCTGTGGAAGCTCAACTGCAATTATGGTTCCGCTTCTGCGGTGGAAGGCACAACTGGATAGTCCGCTTCTGTGATGGGTTTTCCGCTTATGTGAAGCCGCACCTGCGATGATTCTTTCATAGGTGCGAAAGTCGTGCATCAGAACTGGGCAAATTAGACATTTCATATTTTCTCAACCCCAAACCATTTTTATACTTGTCCAAACAGATATTTTGGCATCTTTGGCTTATTTTCAGTCTTCATAGACTAGAGATAACAAGTTGGAAGCTAGGGTTCTTGCACTCACACTTTGATTTTGAAGATCGAAGCTTGTGGTTAAGATTTTCTTACACATTTATGTTTTTATTCATTTCCTTGCTTTGTTTTGAATATTTAAGTGTGTAGTATTTATTTCCAACACTTGAACCTTGTTTATGGAAGTATTCATATTTGAAGTATGGATTAAATACCTTGTTGTGCTTATGTACTGAATGATTTTTATTCTTTTATGAAGTGAGTTATTGTTATTTTAATTATTATTGTTCTTTAATGTTTCCAAAGGGATAAGCTAACCCTAGGACTCGCTTATTAACTCCGAATTGATTTTGGAAGAGATAATTTGGTGTTGGGAAAGATTAATTAACAAGAACTTGAGGCGTTAATCCTCATTTTATAGATTCTACCTAGGGATAGGATTGAACTACTTGTAGCCATTCCGGGTGTGCTTAATCTTCTAATTGTTTTAGGGATAATTCAATTAGGAAGTCTTGTTAGTCTTCGGAAGAAGCTAATTAAGAATTATTATCCGTGGCTAATTAACATAAACTCGCTCATATTTGTAAAATCGTGAAATACATTGGATCGTTACTTGAGTGTAATTCCCAATGCAACCATACTTGTATCCATTGATCATTTTACTTGCTTTCTAGGTTAGTTTACATTTCCGTATTTAGATATAAAATATTTTCAAACCAAAATTTTCTTACATGCCTAATCGCCTACACATTGTTCTCTGTGGGTTCGACCCTGACTTGTAGTTGGGTAAATTATATTGCATGCGACCGTGCCTATTACTTTTTAGTAGTGGATTTGGACGTCATCAAAATTGGCGCGGTTGCCGGGGAACAATTTGGCGTAATTTAGGTTGTTTGTGAAGTAAGCGAAAGTGCTTTGGTCCAAACTTGTGAATATTTGTGTAATTATTTTTTCTTACCTTGGTCCATTTTTCTTGTTTATTTTCATATTTTTGAAAAATGGCATCGTATAATGAAAATTGGTTGGATGGTAGTTGTTCATATTTTGATGACCCTTGTCCTTATTGTGGAGGACCATACTCGTGGCAAAATTATTTAAATTCTCCCGGGGGTGGATTGTGCGCACAATCTCATTCCCATGAGTGGAGTATTTGTGATAAGTGTGGTTGCCAAAATAGTCATTGGGAGTATTGTGTATATTTGTCCTTCCCTTCCCCAAGCCCCCTATTATGATGAATCTACCATTTGTGATGAGAATTATAGGGCCATGGAAATGGAAGAAGTTGAGCATGGCAAAAATGGAGAGTTCAAGCTTATGTTGGAGTGTTTATTTGAAGAAGGAAACAAGGAGCAAAATGCCTTGGAGGAGCTTTTGGAGAATAGTCTCCAAAATGACTTGGCGCTTGAAAGATTGCACTCCCAAATGGATGAAATGATCGAAACCTTAAGGTTTCAAAAAGCCTCGGAAGTGAATGAAAGCCAAGAACCTTCTTTGGAGATTGAAAGTGAAAATCCTTCCTTGGCACTTGATCAAAACCAAGAAGAACTCTCAGATGCTCAAAATGAGAAAATAATGCTCATGTTGGAGACCATTCTTGAAAATGAGGAGAAGCACAACTTTGCACTCGAGGACTTGAAACAAGGCTTGAAATACAATGATTAACACATCCGCTCTTTGGAGGATAAAATGCAAATATTGGTTGAGGCTCACTATGCCCACCAACTTGAGTGTGCGGAAGAAAGCCAAGAAGAGTTCAATTCCGAGGAAGAAAGTGAGCTTTACTATGAGGATTCAAGAAATAAACATCCACCAACCGACTCCATGAGTATTAATGATGCCGAGAAAAATATGGAATTAGAGTCAACCGGTATAAATGCAAATATGGTTGAGATTGACTCTAGTCCGGGGAAGAAGAGGATGTCAAAATAAAAAAATTGCAAAGGGAAGGTTTGAAGTCACATTTCAAGCATTTTTTAACGTTGGAATTGTGTGGTGATGTGGAAATTGAACTACACGAGTCAACGAGGGATTGCGAGGAGGAAAGACAACAACCATACATTTTACAGCTTGAAGAAACAAGAAAACAAAATGACATTCCTCACCTGAGAGCCAAGAAGTGCAAAATGAAGAATTTAAGGCTTGGCTAGATCATCAACTTACCACCCCCCATTGCTCGTGGTCACAAGATTGATTCCAAGCTAGGTGCCCAATTCATATCATCCAAGTGGCGAGAAAAGTGGTAAAGTTGTTTGCGTCGTGCCACGACGTTAAATGCGACGCTTGGTGGGAGGCAACCCATCATTTTTCAAAAATTTTCATCATTTTTGAAATTTTATTTTTTAGAATAGCTTAGAATATTATTTTTGACTAATCTGCCAAGTTTTAGATTTTTTGGAGTTGATTTGAACAGGTCGGAGTGGTCCGGAGGGTCAAAACCAGTAGCTGCAGAAACTATGCAATAATTTCCTGGTATGACCGCATATGCAACTTTTCTATCGCAGATGCGTACACAAAAAAGTGTGAACAGAACTGCAGAAGCAAGTTTTACCATAGAAGCGGATCTCTGACCGCATAAGAGGTCCCGCAGATGCGGTAATATGACCGCTTCTGCGGAAGTTGAGCATATCTTAAATTAAAAATAAGCTTCAGAAGTAACTGTTGCTCAGGTAAAATTTGCTCACTGTTTCTCCCAGCCCTAAATTCCCCCATCTCCAAAGTACTCCAAAAATCTCCATTGCTTTGCTTGCACATTCTACTACACTCACACGACAATCATGTATTTCCTTCTACTATCTCTCTCCCTCTGGTTTCTCTTCTCCTCCTCTTGTGTGTTTAAAGCCTACCATGGCTATGTTCCCATTATCCTCCGATTTGTGTACAACAATAGGGTGAGGAAAATTGGTTGAGAAGAGTTTATTTTAACTTGCTCGCAAGATGTTCGATAATGTGTTTAAAAGAAATATTCTTGCTAAGCATCACAAAATGGGTCTTAAATGAATCATAGGTCATGTACTGCACTAATTTAAAAGTCTTGAGTATAAATTAGGTGCCAAAAATGGATTTGAGAATCAAAAATTGCAAAATTTTCTGGGCAGTTGAAGAAGAAGACGTAAGTCGCAAAAGCGAAAAAAATATTCGCAGAAGCGTAACTGCTTCTGCGGTAAACACATCCGCAAAAGAGAAAAATGGAAAAAATGGCAAAATCGCAGAAGCGATCAGTAATTCGCAAAAGCGGCACCGCTTCTGTGGTTTATTTCCGCAGAAGCGAAAACTGGGCAATTTCTGAAATTCCAGTAGCTTTGCATCAGAGGCTTCCCGGGCCCGTTCAAACTAATTTTTTGGCTTAATTGCAATGTTTTGAATTGCTTAACATGATTCTATTACCCGACTCACCTTGTTTTGAATTTTTATAGGTGTTTCGATTGAAAATGGACCCTAACACAAGCGGACGACAACCTGAAATAGAAGAGGAAATTGATGAACCATATGGTGAGTCATGCTTCATGCCAACTGCATACGAGCGTCAATATTTACACGACCTCGTCAAGAGGAGGATAATTCCTGAAAAGGACATACATGAAAATAAATTGGCCGAAAAACTTCTAGATTTCTATGCCCGGCTCCACTCATCAGGATGGTCTTGCTTCATCCCCACTCCTTGCAAAGCCAATGAGGAGTGGGTTTGTGAGTTTTATGCCAACCTCAGGCACACAGATTTTGACATCCCACAAATCGTCATCAGAGGAAAAGCGGTGAGGTTGGGGATCGAGCAAATTAATAACACTCTTGGTATTCCGAACTTTCCAATGGAGCAAGTACAAGAAAAAGATTATTGTGAAAACAGAGCATGGAATGTATCCAAACTCTTCCCTCCGCACTTGAGAGACAAATGGGGAAACAAGAGGAAAGGGCTCAAATCAACCGACTTCACTGCTGAGGCAAAGATGTGGCTATACATCCTATGCAATAGGGTTTCTCCGAGCGAAAACGTTACAGATGTCTCCTACACTCGAGCATTGATTATTGCATGTCTATTGGACGATATTCCTATGAATGTCGGATACTACATTCTGCGAGAGATGAGGGAGTACTTGAGAGACAAAGATGCAGGCATGATGTTCCCTTCACTGATCACTCAGCTATGCACCAGAGCAGAGGTTGAGATACGTGGCACCGATCGGTGGCTATCTGCTGACAAACCTTTTCATCCTTTGAGAGTGGCAGGAGAGGGGAATGTAGTCAAGAGCAAGAAGAGAAAAGTCACCACCACTGCTACTGCTTCAGAGTCTTCACAGGCAGCAGTACAGGGACCATTCGGGATACTAAACTCCGAGCTTGCATCTATTCAGGAGTTAGTATCATAGCTTCCGAGTGGGCCCTCATCCTCCCAGCCTGGGCCTTTATACTTCTCCAAGGACGACATGCAGGGTTACTTGGATGCACAAAAGAATCAAAATGAGCATATTGAGAAGATGGAAGCATCCGTGACTAGACTGGAGGGTGCATACAGCACTTTGGCCAAGGCCTATGCCACCCTTCAGTCAGACTTTGAGAAAGAGAATAAGAAGAACAAGAAGAAGGGAAAATTTATGATCAAGATGTGGAGAGGCATCAAGGCAATCTTCAAATGGGGGAACCCAGACAAGAAGATACCAGTGGCGGCCAAAGATGATAGTGAGGACTATTCCTTAATTTCAAAGTCTGCTGGTGATAATGGTGATGATGATGCCGTTGAGGAGACTGATGATGATGGAGTCCAGAGTACAGCACAACATTGATCTGCCATCCTCCCATAGTCTGCTCATCTGATGCAGACCTCAGGGAGACCCTCAAACTGTTTATGCTTTATATTTCATACTGTGCAATGCGGACACTGCACTGTTTTAGTTGGGGGTGGCTACTGTACTGTTGTATTAATGTTTTGAGACATTGTGTGCCCTTTCCGAGCTTATATTTGTGCTATGGATACTGTGTCCCCTTGTCGGTCTTGTTATCATGCTGTTGTGTATATTGTGTGCCCTTGCCGGGCTACTGTATGTAGCAGATGCTCTTGCCGATCTTGGTATGATTAGTCGTGTTTTTATTTTTCTTTCGTTATTTATTTTCTTTTTTGTAGCTTATTGTTATTAGTTTTAGTTTCTTTTACTTTAGTATCCCTTTCAGTAGTTTTGTTTTCTTTTAATTTTTATTTCCTTTAGTAATATTTCCTTGGGTTTTCTTAATGCCACGGTTCTTTCCCAAGGAATATTTTTGAAGTGAACCGGGTGACTTTTCCCTATGATAGATGGCGTGACAACTTTCTTAAGGGAATTGGTCTTGTTTTGCTAGGATGAGGCTTTTGAATTATTTGGTACTAATAAAATTAGTCTTTTGTATGTGAGTGTGAATTAAGAATACCCCTCCAAAATTGATTTTTGTGATAAATGTTTGGCTCTTGTAGTGACTCTTTTGCCCACTACTTTGAATATTGCTCTAAATGCCATTATTATAAAATAAAATTGATCCATCTTGATTAATTCATGTGCTATGTGTGTTAGTGTTTGTTGAAATAAATCTTGTGTTTACTTCTATCATCTAGAACTTGCCCGGTTGGTCTTTCAATGCTAATGATAGTATGTTTGGTTGGAGGAATGATCTTAGGCATTCTTTGTTTTATTTGTAAAACCTCTTTAGTCTTTCAAGCTTACCTTTGTATAAATAATATCACTAGTACCCATTTTGAGCCTTTAAATCCTTTGTTTGGCCAACTCATTACAAACCTTTCCCCTTTTGTAAAATAATTCCTTCTTTTGAACCCGTCCCTCCTTGAACATTGAGAATGAGGCTAAAAGCCTAAGTTGGGGGTGATGTCAAAGTGGAGATTGGTAAGGTTGTACATTGAGTCTAAGACCACATGCCTCAAAATGTTTGTACACAATTATTCAAGCTCCAAAAGAAAAAAAAATATGTATATATATAAAAAAAGATAGATATGTGTGTATATATATAAATTATGGAGCTTTGAATAAAATTAGGAGAGGTGTGTAAGGCGGTTCTATATTGGAAACTAGATGCAAATGAGGCTATGGGGGTTTGAAAAGAAGCAAAGTGCAAAAGAATGAAAAATTGTGAGTAGTGTTCAAGGAGGGTGAAGTTACTTGTGTTCAAATGCTTATCCGACCCTTCCCTAAACCTACAATACAAGCTTAAAAAGTCCTAACGGGACCTCCAACCAAATATTCTTGAATAAGCGATGAATTAAAATAAGGGCAGGCTTATGGTATGAGATGTTGTAACACTTGAAGTTCTTTGTGAGAGTGAGTGTTTTTGTAAAATTCATCCCTTATGTTGTATTGTAAATATAGTGATTTTGGGACTTTCTTTCTTGTGAGGGCACATGAATTAGGAAAGATTGGTGAAATTGAGTAAAGTGAGCATATGTAGTGGACTAGTGCTTTTGAGTCACTTCTTGAGGCTTATTTTTATCGCTTGATTATTTTGAAACTCCCGTGCACATTCTTGAAGTTGTTTTTCTTTATGAGGGAGTCATTCGGGAAAGATACACATACTTGAGCCTAATTGTTAGTACCAACCAAATCCATAAGCATGGTGCTTAAATTGGAGAATGTGATATGTACATAATTGCAATACCACTTGTGTTTTAAATGGTAATTCCTCATGTAGTGTTGGTTTTGATTTGCTTGAGGACAAGCAAAAGCTTTAAGTTGGGGGTATTGATGAGTGGTGATTTTACCACTCAATCTAGCCTCTTTTACTTAGCTTTTATGTCCTTTTACTATAATATGAGGTCATTTATGGTGTGTATTATTAGATTTTCAAGTAATGATGCTACGAAGTGATTTGAATTGAATCGAAGTGGAATTGAGCAAAAGAAGGTGAAAACAATGCAAACAATTCTCCAGTGATTCCGCTTCTGCGGAAGGATGGCCGCAGAAGCGATCCCGCTTCTGCGAAGGAAGAACCGCTTCTGCAGAAATGGCTGAACAGGAGAAATACCGCATCTGCGGTTGAAATTCCGCTTCTGCGGAAGCTCAATTGCGATTATGGTTCCGCTTCTGTGGTGGAAGGCACAACTGGACAGTCCGCTTCTGCGATAGGTTTTACGCTTATGCGGAGCCGCACCTGCGATGATTCTTCTGTAGGTGCGGAAGTCGTGCATCAGAACTGGGCAAATTAGACATCTCATATTTTCTCAACCCCAAACCATTTTTATACTCGTCCTAACAGATATTTTGGCATCTTTGGCTTATTTTCAGTCCTCATAGACTAGAGAGAACAAGTTGGAAGCTAGGGTACTTGCACACACACTTTGGTTTTGAAGATTGAAGCTTGTGGTTAAGATTTTCTTACCCATTTATGTTTATTTCTTTATTTCCTTACTTTTTATTGAATATTTAAGTGTGTAGTATTTATTTCCAACACTTGAACCTTGTTTATGGAAGTATTCATATTTAAAGTGTGGATTAAATACATTGTTGTGCTTCTGTATTGAATGATTTTTATTCTTTTATGAAGTGAGTTATTGTTATTTTAATTATTCTTGTTCCTTAATGTTTCCAAAGGGATTAGCTAACCCTAGGACTCTCCCATTACTCCGAGTGGATTTTTGGAAAAGATAATTTGGGGTTGGAAAAGATTAATTAACAAGAACTTGAGGCGTTAACCCTCATTTTATAGATTCTACCTAGGGATAGGATTGAACTACTTGTAGCCATTCCAGGTGTGCTTAATCTTCTAATTGCTTTAGGGATTATTCAATTAGGAAGTCTTGTTTGTCTTCGGAAGAAGCTAATTAAGAATTATTATCCGTGGCTAATTAACATAAACTCGCTCATATTTGTAAAATCATGAAATATATTGGATCATTACTTGAGTGTAATTCTCGATACAACCATACTTGTAGCCATTGTTCATTTTACTTGCTTTCTAGGTTAGTTTACATTTGCGCATTTAGATATAAAATATTTTCAAAGCAAAATTCTTAGTGTTTGGCATTGCGCGATAAGCGATAATTTTCTTACATGCCTAATCGCCTACCATTGTTCTCTGTGGGTTCAACCCCGACTCATAGTTGGGTAAATTATATTGCATGCGACCGTGTCTATTACTTTTTAGTAGTGGATTTGGAGGTCATCAGATGGGTTTTTGATGAATTGTCACAGATGCGACTTTAGTTTCGCAGGTGCGGTCCCATGGCAGCAGAAGCGGATTTGCTGGGCAGAACATATAAATAGATGCCTTCGCGAATTTGAGTTATTTTTCATCTCTTTTCAAACGGGAAAAAGCTTGAGAGAGCATTTTCAAGGGAGGTTTTCCAAGGGATTCATTGAGTAAAGGTATTTGTTCCTTAAGCTCATCATTATAGTGATTTTTACCATTGTAAGCATGAAATTTGAAGGAAAATCAGTGGTAAAATTGGGGGTTAGGGGTTGGTTAATTGGAGAGTTTTGAGTGGTGATTTGAGGGACCATTGGAGGTCCGATTTTGGTAATTTTGGTATGACAGAACTCGTGAGAGTGTGAGGATTTCAAATTTGTAAATTTTATCCAGATTCTGAGAAGTGGGATCGGGGGCGTTTTGGACATTTTTCCTAATTTCATGTATTAGCTTTGAATTAATTAGTGGAATTGGTTACTTGATGATATATTAACAGTACGCAATTTATTTGAATATATTTGGGCCATTTGGAGTGGATTACCCGTGGAAAGAGCGTGGTTTCGGGTTGATTTTGAGCCGATTCGAGATAAGTGGCTTGCCTGACCTTGTGTGGGGGAACTGTCATGACCCTAAACCAAGAACCGCACGTGATGGCACCTCTCGTGAAGACAAGGACACCCGACACAACAACCAATTCTTTTTAAGAATCTAAGATAATACAAATGAAGTCTTTAACATAATAATCCCAAAATAAGCAGTGAAACAGTACAATTTGCGGAAATATAACCAATATAGCCCGACATCGGGGTGTCACCAGTCATGAGCATCTATCATAATATTACAAGTCTGAAAGAACCTACACAAACTATTATGTATCTAGGAAAAGGGAAAGAAATAATGATAAGAGGGAGAGACACTGGGCTGCGAACGCCGAGCAGCTACGTAGTGAACTCGAGAATCTACTGGAAGCTCTCAACCCTCGCAAGCAGGACCTGAAATGCCTGAATCTGCACACGGGGTACAGGGAGTAAAGTGAGTACTCCAACTCAGTGAGTAATAACAATACCTTTTTAATAGTTAAATAATTAGATGAAAAGCAGCTAGAACAGATAAACACATAAAAATCTTCCCTTCGGGCACAATGTCAACAGAATTCGCCCCTCGGGCAATATCATGGAACAAGATTAGCCCCTCGGGCTATATCTCATATCACAATAGGTACCTGCACTCACTGAGGGTGTGCAGACTCCTGGAGGGTCCCTATACAGCCCAAGTGCAATATCAAGTCATCTCGTGGCATAATCAGTAGGCTCTCAACCTCATAATCGTAAATTAGTGTATCCTCACAACATAGGCCCTCGACCTTACTCAGTCAGAATCTCATAAGCCACTCGGGCATGTGATGACCCGGTCAGTCGTCTCATGAGTTACCGCTCTGTTTCCCCCATTTTTGCTTCTTATTGCATTGTTTATCGGTTCTATGTGTGATCGGGTTAGTTGGCTCGGGTTCGTAAAGGTTGTGAGAAGATTTGAGACACTTAGTCTCCTTTGAGGAAGTTTAAGTTGGAAAAGTCAACCGGATGTTGACTTATGCGTTAGAGGGCCGAGGTGCGAGTTTTGATGGTTTGGATAGCTTCGGAAGGTTTGTGACTTAAGAGCGTGATCTGAATGTGTTTTGGAGGTCCGGAGCAGATTTAGGCTTGAATTGCCGAAATTGGAATTTTGGCATTTTCCGGTTGATAGGTGAGATTTTTATATAGGGGTCAGAATGGAATTATGTGAGTTGCAGTAGTTCCATTGTGTCCTTTGGGATGTTTGTGCAAAATTTTAGGTCATTTGGACGTGGTTTGGTATACTTTTTGATCAAAAGCATAATTCGGGAGATTTTGGAATCTTAGGCTTGAATCCGATGTGTTTTGGTTGATTCGATGTTGTTTGAGGTGTTTTGAAGATTGTTATAAGTTTGGATGGTGGTATATGATGTGTTTGTTCTTTTGGATGAGGTCCCGGGGGCCTCGGGGTGATTTCGGATGGTTGGCAGAAAGTTTGGAAGTTGGTTTTGGCAGCTGAAGTTTTCCCCTTTGCTGTCATAACCGCACCTGCGGCAAGGGGACCGCAGGTGCGGTCTCGCCGAAGTGTACTTGTAGTCGCAGAAGTGGAAGAAGGCAAGGAGGGCAGGAAACGTAGAAGCGGTTATAGAACTGCACCTGTAATGGCATAGGTGCGGATTGTGCATCGCAAATGCGGAAGCTGAGGATTTAGTGAAAACCGTAGAAGCGGTTCATGGACCGCAAAACCAGTACTGCAAAAGCGTTAAAAGGGCCACAGGTGCAAAAAGCCTTGGCCAAAAGGTATAAATTATTTCCTTCACGAATTTTTGGGTTATTCCACCATTTCTAAGTCGGTTTTGGAGATTTTAGGGGATTTTGAAGAGTCAATTCAAGGGAGCTTCGTTGAGGTAAGATTGTTGAACCTAAAACTCGTTTCCATGGTATTATTTCACGTATTAGAGCTGTAATTATGGAAATTAAGGGTCTGAAATTGGGAAACTAGGGCTTGGTATTGGAGATCTTGACTTGAGGATTTGAGGGGCCATTTGTGGTCGGATTTTGGGACTTTTGATATGTATGAACTCGTGGGGAGAAAAGAAATCTATTGATGTGAATTTAATGGAATTCTAAGACATGGGCCCGGGGGTCGGGTTTTGGTTTTCCGGAATTATGCTATAAATTTATTATTTTCGTATTAGCTTCATTCCCTTAGCATATTTTGACGTCGTGATTATAATTTTGGATAGATTCGACGCGAGTGGAGGCCGATTCGAGGGGCAAAGGCATCGCGGGCTAGAGTTTGGACTGGATTGAGATGAGTAATGATTGTAAATGTTGTCTTGAGGGTATGAAACCCCGGATTTTACATCGTTGTGCTATATTAATGTGACTCACACGCTACATGACGAGCGTGGGGTCGTGTATCATTGGGGATTTTGACTTAGTCCATCCCGAATGACTGTTTGACCGCGTGTTTGATTGAAAACTATTTGTTATCATCATGTTTTGGGCTGAATGCCATATTTGGGCCTCGTGCCAACTATTTGGACCCTTAGGAGATTTTTCACTAATATTTCCTTACTGTTTTTACTTTATACTTGTACTCAGTAATGCTATATTCTACTGTTTTCATAACTCAGCCATGCTTAATTTGTTTTTAACATATTAAATGATATTTTAAATGATAATTTGGGGTGAGCATCATATTTTACTATTGCTCGAGTTACTTATGAGATTTTGACTGAGTAAGGCAGAGGGCCTGTTTTGTGAGGATACACTGAATTATGATTATGAAGCCGAGGGCCTGAGATTGTACGCCACGAGGTGGCTTGATGATATGAGGCCGAGAGCCTGCCGATTATTCCACGAGATGGCTTGATATTGCGTTTGGACTGTAAGGGGACTCTCCAGGAGTTTGTACACCTCCCAGTGAGCACGGGTACCCATTGTGGTATGAGTTATTGCCCGAGGGGCTGGTATTGTTCTATGTATTGCCCGAGGGGCTAATTCTATTGGTATTGTGCCCGGGGAGGTTCATATGTGTTTATCTTTTCTAGTTTCCTGTCATTTACTTGCCTAACTATTAAAAAGGCAATTCCAAAGAAACTTAAACTAAACTAAAGTGATTTTTCATATTTTCATCATTTCATTGTTTTTACTGGCCTTTACTGCTTCTTTATTGCCTGTTGATGTGTATTTACGTGATTTCTTATTGCTTAGTTTGCATTAATTATTATTAATCACTTTACTCCCTGCACCCTGTGTGCAGATTCAGGCGCTTCAGGTCCTGCTTGCGAGGGTTGAGAGCTTCCAGCAGACATTGGAGATTCACTAGGTAGCTACTTAGTGTTCGTAGCCCAGTAATTCTCCCTCTATCTTATTTATCTCCTATTTTAGCTATGTAATAGTTGTGTAGACTCTTTCAGACTTGTAATTTTTATGATAGATGCTTATAACTAGTGACACCCCGATGTTAGGCAATGTCTATTCCGCAACTATATTATTCACCTTATTTTGGGATTATCATTATTATGTTAAAGACTCAGATCTTATTATTTAATTGCTTAAAAATGAATTAGGAGTGTGCCGGCTGGCCTTGTCTTTACGAGAGGCTCCATCACGACCGGGTCTGAGTTTAGGGTTGTGACAAGTTAGTATCGGAGGCTAGGTTGCATAGGTTTCACGAGTCATGAGTAGGTTTAGTTGAGTCTCGCGTATCGGTACGGAGACGTCTGTATTTATCCTTGAGAGGTTGCAGAACCTTTAGGAAAAACTTCATATTCTTGAAATTCTTGTCATGCGAATTTGTTGATCCGAGTGCTAAACTTCTATTATTCTATTCTCTCTCAGATGGTGAGGACACATGGTACCAGTCAGGATGTATGACCACCAGTACCACTAGCTGTGACCACTAGAGGCCGAGGACACGGTCGTGGTCGCGGTAGGGGCAGGGGTATGGCTCGCACAGCAGTTAGGGAAGCACCTACAGATCTACCACTCGCACCAGTCCAGGATCAGGTCCCAGTTGTGGATGCTCCAACAACACCAGCTCAGGCACCAGCTCAGGCACCAGCTGTGCCCATTGTGATTCCGGTTCTTTAGGAGGCCTTGGCTCAGATTATGTAAGTATGCACTGGCCTAGATCAGGCGCTCTCAGTTACTACAACCGCAACTACTTCACAGGCAGGGGGAGGCACTCAGACTCCCGCCGCCCGCACACCTGAACAGGCCGTGCAGGGACTACAGACACCGGGGGCCTATCTAGCCTAGTTGGTTGTAGCTTCTAAGGACTATGTAGCCCCTACCATGCCAGAGGATGAGCAACATAGTTGAAGAGGTTTGGTAGACTTCAGCCTCCGAATTTCAGTGGTGCAAAGCGCGAGTATGCCCATTGTTTCTTGGATAAGTGTCAGAGGATACTTCGTACAATGGATATTCTGGAGACCAGTGAGGTTGCTTTCCCTAATTTTTAGTTTTCTGGAGCTACCTTCACTTGGTGGGGGGCTTTTAAGAGGCGTAGGCCTGTTGGTGTAGCACCCCTTACCTGGCAGCCGTTCTCCGTTCTTTTTTTGGAGAAGTATGTGCCGCAGTCTCGTAGAGAGGAGCTGCGCAGGCAGTCCGAGTGGTTGCGTCAAGAAGAGATGATTGTGACGCAATATGAAATAAGGTTCTCTGAGTTAGCTCGCCATGCGATTTGGTTGGTTCCGACTGATAGAGAGAGGATTATGAGGTTTGTTGTTGGCCTCACTTATCAGTTTCATTTTCTTATGACCAGGGAGAGGGTGACTAGTTCTACTTTTGAGAAGGTTGTAGACATTGTTCGGGACATTGAGTCAGTCTGTCGCCATGAGCGAGATTAGAGGGACGCCAAGAGGCCTCGGGGATCTGGTAGTTATGGTGGTTCTCCTTCGAGAGGTTAGTTTCAGCATGCCAGAAGTCGTCCATTTAGGGATGCTCAGCCAGCTCGCCCAGGTTATCGTGGGGCATCATCAGATCATGGTTCTTACAGTTCTTATCAGGGCCAGTCATCACTTAGTGCCCTTCCAGTTCAAAGTTCTTCCTGTGCTCCATCAGTTTAGGGCTCTTCTATGCCAGGCGCATCTGCTAGTTATTCCGGTGCTAGGGGTTCCCTTCAGTCCCCTTCTCCAATACCCGGGAGTTGCTATGAGTGTGTATTGATGGGTTATATATGGAGGCAGTGCCCTCGTCTCCTTGCGGGTTCATCTCAGCAAAGGAGTCAGCTATTAGATTTAGTGCCAGTTACTTTACCACCACCCACCCAACCAGCTACGGGTGGAGGTTAGTTAGCTAGGGGTCGCCCTAGATAAGGAGGTTGATCAGGTGGAGGTAATGCCTATTTCTATGCACTTCCAGCTAGACCCGATGCTATTGCTTTCGATGTTGTTATAATAAGTATTGTATCAGTCTGCCATAAATATGCTTCTATATTATTTGATCCTGGTTCCACCTCTTCTTATGTGTCATCAAAACCTGCCCATTATTTGGATATGCCCTGTGAGCCTCTTGTTTCACTTGTTCATGTATCTACTTCGGTGGGCGATACTATTGTTGTAGACCATGTGTACCGGTCGTGTGTGATGACTATTGTGGGTCTGGAGACCCGAGTGGATCTGTTGTTATTGTGTATGGTAGACTTTGATGCTATTTTGGGCATGGATTGGTTATCTCTTTGTCATGCTATTCTGGACTGTCATGCTAAGACAATGACATTGGCTATACCGGGTGTGCCACGGATTGAGTGGCAAGGTTTGAATGATTATGTTCCTAGTAGGTTAACCTTATTCTTCAAGGCCCAGCGTATGGTTGGAAATGGTTGTCTTTCATATCTAGCCTTTGTGAGGGATGTCAGTGTAGAGACTCCCAGTATTGATTCTGTTCCAGTTTTGAAGGATTTTCCCAATGTGTTTCCTGCAGACATGTCACGCATGCCACCGAACAAGGATATTGATTTTGGTATTGACCTGGCGCCAGGCACTCAGCCCATTTCTGTTCTGCCATATTGTATGGCACCAGCGGAGTTGAAGGAGTTAAAGGAGCAACTTCAGGAACTCCTTGATAAGGGGTTCATTCGGCCTAGTATGTCACATTGGGACGCGTCGGTTCTATTTGTGAAGAAGAAGGATGAAACAATAAGGATGTGCATTGATTATAGGCAGTTGAGCAAAGTAACAGTTAAGAACAAGTATCCTTTGCCGCGTATTGATGATTTATTCGACCAGCTTCAGGGAGCGAGAGTGTTCTCCAAGATTTATCTCTATTTAGGTTATCACCAGTTGAAGATCAGGGACTCGAATATTCTTAAGACAACTTTCAGGACCCAATATGGTCATTATGAGTTCTTGGTGATGTCTTTTGGGCGGATCAATGCCCCAGTAATATTCATGCATTTGATGAACAGCGTGTTCCGGCTTTATCTCAACTCATTTTTCATATTCTTCATTGATGATATTCTGGTGTATTCCGTAGTCAGGAGGATCACGTGGAGCATTTGAGATTTATGTTACAAAGACTGAGGGAGGAGAAGCTTTATGCAAAATTCTCCAAGTGTGAGTTTTGGCTTAGTTCTGCGGCTTTCTTTGGGAACGTGGTGTCAAGAGAGGGTATTCAGGTTGATCTGAAGAAGATAGAGGCGGTTCAGAGTTGGCCCAGACTATCCTCAGCCATAAAGATTCGCAGCTTTCTTGGTTTGGCGGGCTATTATCGCCGGTTTGTTTAGGGATTCTCGTCTATCGCATCGACTTTGACCAAGTTGACTCAGAAGGGTGCTTCATTTGTATGGTCAGATGAGTGTGAGGAGAGATATCAGAAGCTCAAGATAGCCTTGACCACAACTCCAATGTTAGTTTTACCATCAACTTCAGGTCTTCGAGAGTTGCTATTGGGTGTGTGTTGATGCAGGAGGGTAGAGTTATTGCTTATGCTTCTCGTCAGTTGAAGCCCCATGAGAAGAACTACCACGTTCATGATTTAGAGTTGGCTGCCATTGTACACCCGTTGAAGATTGGGAGGCATTACTTGTATGGTGTGTCTTGTGAGGTATTTACTGATCATCGTAGCCTCCAGCACTAGTTCAAGCAGAAGGATCTCAATTTGAGGCAGCGAAGATGGTTGGAGTTGCTAAAGGATTATGATATTACTATCTTGTACCATCTGTGGAAGGCCAATGTTGTGGCCGATGCTTTGAGCCGAAAGGTGGTGAATATGGGGAGTTTGGCATATATTCTAGTTGGGGAGATATCTCTTGAAGTTGATGTTCAGGCCTTGGCCAATCGGTTCATGAGGTAAGATATTTTAGAGCTCAGTCGGGTACTGGCTTGTGTGATTTATCAGTCTTCCTTATATGATCGCATCAGAGTGCGCTAGTATGATGATCCTTATTTGCTTGTCCTTAAGGACAGAGTTCAGCATGATGATGCCAGAGATGTGACTATTGGTGATGATGGCGTGTTGAGAATGCATGGCCCGATATGTGTACCCAATGTAGATGTTCTTCGGGAGTTAATTCTGGAAAAGGCCCATAGCTCACAGTATTCCATTTATCCGGGTGCTGCAAAGATGTATCAGGATCTGAGACAACATTATTGGAGGAGGAGAATGAAGAAAGACATTGTGGGATTTGTAGCTCGGTATCTCAATTATCAGCAGGTGAAGTATGAGCATCGGAGATTGGGTGGCTTGCTTCAGTAGATAGATATTCCAGAGTAGTAGTGGGAGTAGATCACCATGGACTTTGTAGTTAGGCTCCCACAGACTTTGAAGAAGTTGATGCAATTTGGGTAATTGTGGATCAACTGACCAAGTTCGCGCACTTCATTTTTGTGTGTACTACCTATTCTTCAGAGCGGTTAGCAGAGATCTATATTCGGGAGATTGTTCATTTGCATGGTGTCCCAGTTTCCATCATTTCAGATAGGGGCACTCAGTTTACTTCGTAGTTTTGGAGGTTGGTGCAGCGAGAGTTGGGTACTCAGGTGGATTTGACCACAACTTTTCACCCTCATACGGATGGGTAGTCCGAGCGTACTATTCAGATAATTGGAGGACATGTTGCGTTCTTGTGTCATTGATTTCAGAGGGTCATGGGATTAGTTTCTACCGCTTGTATAGCTTTCTTATAACAACAGCTACCAGTCAAGTATTCAGATGGCTTTATATGAGGCTTCGCATGGGAGGCGGTGTAGATCTCCAGTTCGTTGGTTTGAATTAGGTGAGGCTAGGCTATTTGGGATAGACTTGGTGCAGGATGCTTTAGAAAAGGTGAAGGTAATTCAAGAGAGGCTTCGTACAGCGTAGTCGAGACAAAAGAGTTACGCTAAAAGGAAGGTTCGGGATGTGTCCTACATGGTTGGTGAGAAGTTTCTGTTGAAGGTTTCATCAATGAAGGGTGTTATGCAGTTTGGGAATAAGGGTAAATTGAGTCCTCGGTTCATTAGGCCTTTTGAGGTGCTTCAAAGGATTGAGGAGGTGGCATATGAGCTTGCTTTGCCACCTAGCTTGTCAAGTGTGTATCCGGTATTTCAAGTTTCTATGATCCAAAAGTATATTGGGATCCGTCTCATGTTTTAGATTTCATCATGGTTCTGTTAGATGGTGATTTGACTTATGATGTGAAGTCAACAGCTATTTTGGAGCGTCAAGTTCAAAAGTTGAGATCAAAGGATATAGCTTTACTGAAAGTGCAGTAGAGAGGTCGGCCCGTGGAGTAGGTTACCTGGGAGACCGAGTGGGAGATGCGAAGCAGATATCTTCACCTGTTTGAGGCTTCAGGTATGTTTCTTGACTTGTTCGAGGACGAACGTATGTTAAGAGGGGGATGATGTAATGACCCGGCCAGTCGTCTCATGAGTTACTGCCCCGTTTCCTCCATTTTTGCTTCTTATTTCTTTGTTATCAGTTCTATGTGTGATCGGGTTGGTTGGCTCAGGTTCGGAAAGGTTGTGAGAAGGTTTGAGACACTTAGTCTCTTTTGAGGAAGCTTAAGTTGGAAAAGTCAATCGGATGTTGAAGTATGCGTTAAAGGGCTCGAATGAGAGTTCCGATGATTTGGATAGCTTTGAGAGGTTATTTCGGACTTAGGAGCGTGATCGGAATGTGTTTTGGAGGTCCGAAATAGATTTAGGCTTGAAGTGGCAGAATTAGAATTTTGGCATTTTTTTGTTAGGTGAGATTTTGATATAGCGGTCAGAATGGAATTCCCGGAATTACAGTAGTTTCGTTGTGTCATTTGGGATGTGTGCGCAAAATTTTAGGTCATTTGGATGTGGTTTGTTATACTTTTTGACCAAACGCATAATTCAAGAAATTTTGGAAACTTAGGCTTGAATTTGATGTGTTTTGGTTGATTCGATGTTGTTTGAGGTGTTTTGAAGAATGGTATAAGTTTGGATGGTGGTATATGATGTGTTTGTGCTTTTGGATGAGGTCTCGGGGGCCTCGGGGTGATTTCGGAGGGTTGGCGGAAAGTTTGGAAGTTGGTTTTGGCAGCTAAAGTTTTCCCCATTGCTGTCATAACCGCGCTTGCATCTAGAGGACCGCATGTGCGGTCTCGCAGAAGCGAGCTTGTAGTCGCATAAGCTGAATAAGGTAAGGAGGGCAGGAACCACACCTGCGATGGCGCAGGTGTGGATTGTGCATCACAGATGCGGAAGCTGAGTATTTAGTGAAAATTGTAGAAGCGGTTCATGGACCGCAAAAGCAGTACCGCAGAAGCGATAAAAAGGGCCGCAAGTGCGAAAAGCCTGGGCCAGAAGGTATAAATTATTTCCTTCGCGAATTTTTGAGTTATTTCACCATTTCTAAGTCAGTTTTAAAGCTTTTTGGGGGATTTTGAAGAGGGAATTTAAGGGAGCTTCATTGAGGTAAGATTGTTGAACCTAAAACTCATTTCCATGGTATTATTTCATGGATTAGAGCTATAATTATGGAAATTAAGGGTTAGAAATTGGGAAACAAGTGCTTAGTATTGGAGACCTTGACTTGAGGATTTGAGGGGTCATTTGTGGTCGGATTTTTGGACTTTTGATATGTATGAACTCATGGGAAGATAAAGAGTGTATTGATGTCAATTTTATCAAATTCCAAGATGTGGGTTCGGGGTCGGGTTTTGGTTAATTTCGGGATTTATGTTATAACATGATTATTTTCGCATGGGCTTCGTTCCCTTAGCATATTGTGACGTCGTGATTCTGATTTGGATAGACTCGACACCGAGTGTAGGCCTATTTGAGGGGCGAAGGCATCACGGGCTAGAGTTTAGGCCAGATTGATGTGAATAATGATTGTAAATGTTGCCCCGAGATTATGAAATCTCGGATTTCACATAGTTGTGCTATATTGAGGTAAGCACACGCTAGGAGATGAGTGTGGGGTCGTGCACCGTTGGGGATTGTGACTTAGTCCATCCCGAATGACTGTTTTTCCACGTGTTTGATTGAAAACTACTTGTTATCATTATGTTTTGGGCCGAATGCCATATTTGGGCCTCGTGCCAACTATTTGGACCCTTAGGGGATTTTTTACTGATATTTCCTCACTGTCTTGACTTTATACTTGTACTCAGTCATGTTATATTCTACTGTTTTCATTGTTGATTCCCCCTTTTTCTCGTGAAATCGGGTTTACGACATTTGGTAGGACAACTCCTTCCCTTTATAGGAATTGGGTTTTTGAATTGAAGAGTCGCCACCTAATGATTAAGTGCATTAGGACACTAAGAGGGTTTTGGTTTGGAAACCAGAGATTGGGTAAGGGCTTGAAATTATCTCGAGGGGAAGGTGTTAGACACCCCTCAAGATCCAATAGTGTGGTTCCCGGCCATGCTATAATTGTGTCTTTAAGTGCAAGCAAGAATTACAAATACAAGGTAGCTTTCACATGATGATTGCAAGCAACTAAAATAAAAGAAGTTAAAGAGGTTGAAGTTTGGGAAGAAAATAGTTTTGAAATTCTGAAAATAAATAAGTAAAGGGGAAGGGGGTCCTAAGTTTATAAATAATATAGATCACCCCACACAATACCCGGTAACCATTTATACACGTGATGTTATCGCATGGTCATCATATCCATATCTACCCTTTCCTACCCCATTAAGGTACTAAACGCGGATGAGTTTCGTTACTTACTGCGTGCTATTACCCGCCCCGATCCTATCAGTCCCGGAGGCATTTGGGACTACTGGTCCTAAAGGGAAGGGGGTTGGGGCTTTTCAGAAGTTTAAGAAAAGCATAAAAATCAAGGCGACAAACAAAACATATAAATCAAATTAGGGGAGAAGCAAACAACAGTTATGGCTCAAACAGGCCTCCTCACTTTAAGGCAAATACATAGCGTGACTTAAAATACTGGTTAGGTCTTTAAATAAACTTAAAGTAGGAAGGGTGGTTGATTTATCACATATTTTCAGATAAGAAGTCTGAATTAGACATGCCTGCTAGTTGTAATTATTAAGACTGGTATAGTTGATTAATAACCTACAGGTTTGCCTAGATAAGGTCTGTAATCATGATATCTAACATTGCAGGAGGCATATTGATTTTAAAAAAAGATGCTGATTTTAGAAACAAGCAAATGTTCTACAGATTTCAAAAATACTTTGCCACTTATTTTAGACTTTTAAACGAGATAGACGATTCAGGTTCCGTAAGTTATTCCTATAGGCATGCTTTCTAAGCGTGATTGATTTTAAAACGTTTGTAAAAGTGCAGGATCTCTATAGGCATGGTATCTAGAGTGAATTTTTGTTATTTTAACCTATAGACTGTTTGCCTAATTTGTATATGCAAATGTGAATAAACTAATAGGCATGGCCTCTATATGCAAATGACATACTTATAGGTATGATTTCAGTATACGTAATGAAATGACCCATAGACAAGATTTCTAAATGTATAATAAAATGACATATAGGCAGGATATCTATATGAAAACGTGAATAAACATATAGACATTATTTCTAATTGCGTGATGAGATGACTTATAGGGAGGATTTCTAAATGTATGATGAAAAATGACCTATAGGTAGGATATCTATATGCAGATTTATAAACGAAAACGTTGTGATTACAAAAAATAAAACCTAAGGCATGATATCTACCATGCATGCATAACATAATAGACCCTCCCTATTTTTACTATACACCCCATAGTTATTACAAATTATTCCCACTTAAATGAATCCAGAAAAATAAATTACATCAGAAATTAAATTCCAACCAAGGAGAACCTAATTCAGACTCCTAGTCTGACATATGGAATAAACCAACTTCCAAAGACCAGATTTTCCAAAGCCTTTCTCTTATCTGGGATGTGTCAAAGTTCCAAGGAGCTTTAAGACTTCCAGGCAGTGCTTACACCCCAAATATCATTACAGAATTATGGTGCAGTGTGGAAGGGCCAGCCCTCAAAAACTCAAGGTCCCAAGGCAAAGCTTATAGGAGAGGGGCAGAACTTAGAGGCTAGGACTAAGTGAAAGTGCATTAGAGCGGAATTATGGAAGGCCATGGCAAGTTGGTGGTCATGCCCAGCTATTGGGATGCTGGCACACCCCAGCCTGTCAGTTTTAAAAATTGGGGAGTTAGGACCTATTGAAGGTCAGGTTCAGCCCTGGACAACAATTTGGATGCTGCCAGGCTATACTTTAACTCAGCATACATAGGGGAATGGGGTATGGGGATTCATACTGGGAGCAGGATATAAGGAAAGAGCAGGCAAAGGGGCATGCCCAGCAATGAGACATGCTGGCACACCTTCCAGCCTACTTTGAGGTCAGGGGGTCAAAACTTAGATCATGGAAAACTATTCTTGTTGCCATTCCCTAAGTCCCCACTCACAAACACATAGGGGGTAATGGGATAAGGAGCAATTGTTCACAAAGAAGAGAAGCAAGCAGTAGCATATAGGCACATTAAGTCAGATATTTAACTTTGCAAAGAGAAGAAAATAGACATGGATACAAGGAATGTACATAAACGCATTGGGGTGATGCTGAAAATTAAGTTAGGACATTCTAGTTTCAAAGAGACAAGTGAAGAGAAGCACTAGCCTTATAGAAGCCAAAGTGCAAACAAGAAGCAAGAATACTCTAAGTATAAGTTTAGAAGAGAATTGTGGTTATGTAGTGTGAAGTGTGTTTAATCGTGTGTGATTGTTAAATACTTTATGCCTTATGTTAAAGAGTTATGAATTTATAGTGTGAAACCCTTGAGGAAATAAGGTAAGAAAATAATAAAAACCTGATTGTCAATCAATTACACAACACTCCCATTAAATAAGGGATTCAAATTCAAATGGTACAAACATAATTAAGGAAAGAAATTAAATAAACCTTTTGTGCAAAGTAGCAAATTAGAGGCAAGTACATGAAATTTATTTAAGGACAGGGTCTTGACAGTACACGGTTTATGCAAATAAGGCAAGAGAATCAGTTGACAGCCAGTAAATCACAAAGGTCTGAAATTTGGTATGAATGAACTAAGTCAAAAAAAAATAAAGAAGGGTTTTACCTAAGCCAAATCACCTAGGGAATCAGTAAAAGATGGGGAAAAAATCAATTAAGCTATATTCCGAAGGAGGTTTACGCTAATTGCAAATTTGAAGACCAATTAGAGGGAAATTCATCATATATAAGGAGCATGTGAGTATGAAAGAAGACTGTCGTGTAAATCAGCATAAAATCTAGTAGCAGAGTTTAGAAGAGTTTATCAAAAGTCAGAATCATATGAAACTCCGAAATTGTCTTAAAAGAGTTGGGGGTTTTGAAATAAGAACCTTAGTTCAGGCAAATCACAAAGAGAGAGCAAGTAATTGGGTCAAAACATGTATAGCAAAGAACCATGCAATCACAGTAGAAGGATTCAAAGCACACAATGGAAAATACTAATAAGAACAACAGGAGAAACATGCTTAGAAGAACCATAAAAAAGGCTCAGTAGAAGGCAGGCAAAGAACCGTAAGAACTTAGCAAGGAAAATATACTAGAAAAACACAAGAATTGCCGGAAAAGGTATGGCAGAAAAGCGTATAGGAAAACACAGTACGATAAACATATAAGAACATGATAAAATATATCAGAAAAATCTACAAGACAATAGTATAGAAAACACAGTAAGGGAAGCATACAAAAGATGATACGAGAACAGAGTAGAGGCAAACACAAAGAAGAAAAATAAAAAAAACTCTTAAACATTTTCCAGAAAACCCTAAATCGGAAAAGAAGGGTTTTGAAAGTAATTTTCAAAGGAAAATTTAGGGAAATAGTTTAAAAGATCAAGTATAGCATAGATACACAACGGATCTAAAAGAATTGGAGAAAACCTTGAAAAACTAGGGTTTTAGAGGAACCCTAAGATGAGAAAGGCTTGGAAAAGGTCGGATCTAAGTCGGATAAGGTCGAAATCAGACTCAAGAGGTTAGGATATGCCGGAGCAAGGCCGGAGATGGCCGGAAACCTTGGGGCGATGAAGGTTTGGGTGAAGACCTTCGAGGTATGGTCTTGAACCTTCATGTATAAGGCACATGAGGGTAGTAGGAGGTGAGTATATGTCATCCATGGCCTGAGAAGCCATGGATTCCGGCGAGGTTGTGGTAGAAGATGGTGAAAGGCGGCTAGGGTTAGGGAATATTTGAGAGAGTTTGAAAGAGAGTGGGGTATTCAAAGGCGGCTGCCCGGTTGAAATGAGGGCATTAGGTTAGGGTTGGGTGATTTAAAAAGGTAAGCAGTGATCGTGGCCGTTGATCAAGTTGATCAACGGCCTAGATTAAAAGGGCTTGGGTCGAGTAATTTTAAACGGGTTAAATGGGATTGGGTCGGTCCGAAATTAGGTTAAAAATATGGTCAATTTAGGGGGGGGGGGGGTTAATTTAGGCTATAATTGAAATACCAAATGGGCTGCAATTGAAATGAAATGAGGCCAGTTTTTAAATAGCCAGTTTTACCCTTTTTATTTTAAAAATTAGTAAAAATGATTTTAAAATCAAATTAAAAGTATTGAACCAATTTATAATGTATAAATATTAATTTAAAAAATATTGGCGAGCAATTTCATAATTATAAAATGCAATAATTCTTAAAATAGGCTAAAGTTGCAATTACATATAATTTATCTTTTAAAATACTAAATAAGTTGTAAGAAAATGTACAAAAATTACCATAACTATATTTTTATGTAAATATGGGAATAAAAATAAATTATTCACCAAAATAATAATTTTGGGAATAATTATAATTACTGATTTTTGTACTGCTAAAATGGATAATAAGTTGATTTTAAAATCCTTAAAAATTAGAAAAAATACCTAAACTCTTGGGCATGCTTATATATGCATACACATGCTATTTTGAAATTATTTCGAGTATAAAAAATACATAGGGAAAAATTGGGTATCAACAGCTGCCCGTGTTTACCTGGGAAGGATGAAAGAGTTGTTGTGTAATGATATGACGGCCAATTTGGACCGAATGAAACGATTGAAGAATTTTGACCGATCTCTGGTTCCTGAGCTACCTACATATCCCTGGTCTTACAAGAATCAGGCCATATGTAGTTCATTGTCTAATTGCGGACTATGCCGATGGAGATTTCGAAAAACGGATGCGATGGATGGTCAGAGTCTGATAGGCTACAGGAACTGGAGCGGGATCGCTCATGCTGAGATGGCTGTTGCTATCTGGTGTACCTGCGAGTGAGTAATACCAACATATATTGTGTGTAAATTTAAACGTGATACAAGTTCGCGTTGGACCATGAATGTTGCCTTTGGACAGTTAGGATGATGTCCTCAGACCATGACGTCCTGGGCCATGGAGTGTATGATAAAGGATTCGTAGGCTATGAAATGATATTCTCGAGATATGAGAATGATGCCTCTGAACTATGATGCCTTTGAATAATGATATGCAAGAGATAAACGTGGGGTCCTCAGGTCATGGCATGATGTTCTCAGGCTATGAAAATGGTGCCTTCGAATGATGATGCCTTTGGACAATTTGGCGATCTTTCAGCCCATGAAATGTAGGATTTGGCGATCTCTCAGCCGATGCAAGACTTAAATGAAATGGCGATATTTCAGCCGATGTAAACTGTAAACATAAATGGCGATCTTTCAGCCGATGCGAGATTTAAATGAAGTGGCGATATTTCAGTCGATGTAAAGATTTTAATAAAATGGCGGTCTTTCACCCGATGCGAGATTTGAATGAAGTGGCGGTATTTCAGCCGATGTAAAGATTTAAATAAAATGGCGGTCTTTCAGCCGATGCGAGATTTAAATGAAATGGCGATATTTTAGCTGATGTAAAGATTTAAATAAAATGGCGGTCTTTCAGCTGATGCAAGATAAATATCGATGTAAAGATTTAAATTAAATGGTGGTATTTCAGCCAATGTGAGATTTAAATGAAGTGGCTATATTTCAGCCGATGTAAAAATTTAAATAAAATGGCGGTATTTCAGCCGATGTAATTATGGAGGTAGAGCTTAACCTCAGAAGGGAGAAAGGTAGTCTTATACAATTATGGAGACAGATGGAGGCAGAGCTTAACCTCGGAAGACAGAAAGGTAACCTTATGCAATGCAGGGAATGCAGATGGAGGTAGAGCTTATCCTCGGAAGGCAGAAAGGTAGCCTTATGCAATGCAGGGAATGCAGATGGAGGTAGAGCTTAACCTCGGAAGGCAGAAAGGTAGCCTTATGCAATGCAGGGAATGCAGATGGAGGTAGAGCTTAACCTCGGAAGGCAGAATAGTAGCCGTATGCAATGCAGGGAATGCAGATGGAGGTAGAGCTTAACATCAGAAGGCAGAAGGGTAGCCTTATTCAATGTAGGGAATGCATATGGAGGTAGAGCTTAACCTCGGAAGGCAAAAAGGTAGCCTTATCCAATGCAAAAAATAGAGGCGAATAATGATGATGTCTCTTAGCTGATAGATGATAGCTGATAGCTGGTTGCTGTATTTTGGTCGCTGGGGATGTCTAGTACGGATAGCAATTATAAGTAGGCTATGATTCTGAGAGTTGTATTCCTGAAAGTATGAGTATGTAATCATATCTAATGATTTTATGTCTTGGGTGCCTGTATCCAAAGAAAAATCGTGAGTTTTGAAAAGGGGGAAGGTTAGTCCGTCCTCCCGTGGACCTCGTTCGTCGTGCTCGGCTCCTATTTTTTATTGGGGAAGCATCTCTAAACAAAGCAATTTTGATAGTAGTCATGCATGATTTAGTAAAAGTGTAACGTAAATATATAAAAAATAGTTTTTCTTTTAGATGAACCGACGACTGCGACGTGGTTCAAGACATTGCAACCTCTCTTGCTCCAGAATTTTGAGGGTCCTTCTCAAAATTCTTCCCCAGTTTACTGGACTAGTGCTTTTGACGGCTGCGTGTTAGTCAATGGCTGAAGATCAACTTCGGAATTTTGAGGGTCCTCCTCAAAATTTTGCCCCAGTTTCCAATAGCGGGGGGAAATGAAAATTTTATTGAATTGTGACCGAACCCATAAGGCTGCCTACGTATCCCCTCTTAAACGAGAATCAGGTTAGACGTAGTTTGAATTACATCACAAAGAAATCATAAATGGATACACATAGTATCATTTGACTGCATCTGAATTCATCGACTTTTGCCAAAAATCTCTGTCCATTTCTGCGAGTATAAGGGGTCCTCCTGTTAGAAATCAGTGAACCATGTACGACCCCTGCCAGTTGGGAGAGAACTTCCCTTTGGCTTCATCTTGATGTGGGAAGATTTTCTTCAATATAAACTATCCTGGTGTAAATTGTCTAGGCTTGACTCTTTTGTTGAAAGCTCTGTACATTCTATTCTGATAAAGTTGACCATGACAAACTGCGTTCATTCTTTTTCCGTCTATAAGGGCTAACTGCTCGTTGCGACTCTTTACCCATTCTGCGTCTTCAAGTTCCACTTCCTGTATAATGCTCAGGGAGAGGATCTCTACTTCGGCGACAATGACTGCCTCTGTACCATAAACCAACATGTAGGGAGTTGCCCCGGTTGATGTGCGAACTGTGGTGTGGTAACCCAATAAAGAAAACAATAGCTTCTCATGACACTTCTTATACTTCTCTATCATTTTCCTCAGTATCCTTTTGATAATCTTATTGGCCGCTTCTACAGCTCCATTCATATGAGGTCTGTAGGCTGTAGAATTCTTGTGTTTGATTTTGAATGTTTCACACATTGCTTTCATCAGGTCACTGTTGAGATTGGAGCCATTATCAGTGATGATCGTTTCTCGAATCCCGAATTGGCAAACAATGCGGTTGCGGACAAAGTCTGCCGCCACTTTCTTAGTCACTGCCTTGTATGATGCCACTTCAATCAATTTGGTGAAATAATCAATTGCCAGTAGAATGAACCTGTGTCCGTTTGATACGACGGGCTCGATAGGTCCGATAACATCCATTCGAACGCCCATGGCGAACTTGTTGCATTAAGCTCATTAGAAGGCACCTTTATCATATCTGCATGTATTTGATAGCGGTGGAACTTTCGGACGTACCGGATGCAGTCCGTCTCCATGGTCATCCAAAAATAACTAGCTCGAAGTATTTTCTTGGCTAAGACAAAACCATTTATTATGTGGGTCGTAGGTCCCTGCATGAATTTCTGCCAATAGCCTTGATGCTTCCTTCGCGTCGACACACCTTAATAATCCCAAATCGGGAGTCCTCCTATACATGATTCCTCCACTATGAAAGAAATTGTTAGATAACCTTCGCAGTGTGCGCTTCTGAGTAGCATTTGCAAGTTCTGGATATTCCCCTGTGGCTAAGTATTCCTTGATATCATGAAACCAAGGTTTTCCGTCTGCTTCTTCTTCGACATGGGCACAATAAGCCAGCTGATTATGGATCTTCACAAGAATAGGGTCAATGAAATTTGTGTCTGGGTACTGTATCATGGACGATAGGGTAGCCAATGCGTCGGCGAACTCATTCTGGACTCTAGGGACATGCTGAAACTCTATCTTTGTGAATCTCTTCCTTAGCTCCTGTACATGATGCAGATAAGGGAGTATTTTGGAATTCTTGGTCACCCATTCTTCTCGGACCTGATGTATAAGTAGGTCTGAATCCCTAATTAATAGCAACTCCTAAACGTTCATGTCAATAGCCAACTTGAGCCATAAGATACAGGCTTCTTATTTAGCCATGTTTTTGGTGCATGGGAATCTGAGCTTCGCAGACACCGGATAATGCTGACCAGTTTCTGATACTAGGACTGCTCCTATGCCAACACCTTTGAAATTCACTGCTCCATCAAAAAACATTCTCCAGCCATCATAGGATTCTGCAATGTCTTCTCCTATGAAGGATACCTCCTCATCAGGAAAATACGTTTTTAGGGGTTCGTATTCTCCATCCACGAGATTTTCAGCAAGATGATCCGCCAATACCTGTCCCTTGACTGCCTTCTAAGTCATGTAAATAATGTCGAATTCACTCAGCAGGATTTGCCACTTGGCCAGCTTGCCAGTGGGCATGAGCTTCTGAAAGATGTACTTCAGCGGATCCATTCTTGATATGAGATAAGTAGTATAGGCACAGAAATAATGCCTCAACTTCTGAGCTACCCAAGTCAGAGCACAACAGGTGCGCCCTAACAGAGAATACCGGACCTCGCACGGGGTGAACTTCTTACTGAGATAGTAGATGGCCTGTTCTTTCCTCCCTGTTTTGTCATGTTGCCTAAGAACACAACTGAATGCTCCATCCAATACTGCAAGGTAGAGCAACAGAGGTCTACCTGGTTCGGGCGGAACCAAAACTGGCGCTGTTGACAGGTATTCCTTGATTCTTTCGAAGGATTTCTGACAGTCATCAGTCCACTTGGTAGCGGCATCTTTCTTCAACATCATAAAGATTGGCTCACAAATGACAGTGGACTGAACTATGAACCGGCTGATGTAGTTGAGTCTCCCCAAGAAACTCATCACGTCCTTCTTATTCTTTGGCAATGGCAAATCTTGGATGGCTTTAACCTTTGATGGATCCAGTTCTATTCCTCAGCGACTCACAATGAACCCAAGTAATTTTTCGGCGGGAACCCCGAATGCACACTTGGCGGGGTTCAGCTTCAGATTGTACCTTCTCAGCCTGTTGAAAAATTTCCTCGGATCTTCCATGTGGTCAGTGTCTTTCTTTGACTTGATGATAACATCATCTATGTATACCTCGATCTCTTTGTGTATCATGTCATGGAAAATAGTAGTCATGTCCCTCATGTAGGTGTCCCCAGCATTCTTTAACCCAAATGGCATCATCTTGTAACAATACATTCCCCAAGGCGTAACGAAAGCCATTTTCTCTGCATCTTCCTCATCCGTCCATATCTGATGGTACCCGGCAAAACAACGAATGACTGCAGTTCATGCTTGGGGCAGTTGTTAATTAGAATGTGTGTGTTTGGCAAGGGGAAGTCATTTTTCGGACTGGACTGGTTGAGATCCCGGTAGTCGACACAGACTCTAACCTTCCTGTTCTTTTTCGACACTGGCACAATATTGGCTAACCATGTTGGGTACTCTACTACCTTGAGAACCTTAGCTTTGACTTGTTTGGTGACTTCTTCCTTGATTTTCAAACTCATGTCAGGTTTGAATTTCCTAAGCTTCTGTTTTACCGGGGGACATGTAGGATCGGTTGGCAGTTTGTGAGCCACAATATATGTACTGAGACCGGTCATATCATCATACGACCAGGCAAATATGTCCTCATATTCCCTTAGGAATTCTGTGTACTCATCCTTTTCTGATGGTGACAGATGAACACTGATGCGTGTTTCTTTGACATTTTCTGTATCTCCCAAGTTAACCACCTCAGTCTCGTCCAAGTTGGACTTAGGTCTATTCTCAAAATCCTCAACCTCTTTAGCAACCTGTTATGGTATATCATCTTCTTCTGAGTTTATATCCATTTGTTGCGTTGTCTCGTTGCAAGTCACAATCGTCGGTTCATCAAGATAAGTAATATTAATGCTGTGTAAATAAAGTAAATGATGAAAATTAATAAGAGCGAGATTTATAAGAAATTGAAATGCTTTGATAAATTTCATAATTTTTTTGAACATTGGAGCTCTTATTTCAAAATTAAAATGCGGAAAGAAAGTCAACTAGCAAGAGACAAAAAAATAAAGATGATGCATGGTGCTTTGTTTAGCCTTGCTACCCCGAAGCTTTCTGGCCCTTGTGGTTCTGATGGACCAATTGTTGAGGTGTGACCCTCGTCTTACGGCTTGTATGGAAGGGCCTTCCTCCCCCCTCCTCAAAAATGACACAACAGTCCATATTATCATCTTCCAGGAACACGTTTCTCATTGCTGCTAATGCTTCCTCTTCTTCCGACCCATAAAGGACTTCGACCAGTTGAAAAGTCTACTCCAGACGGGGTATCGGATTCTCCAGTGTGTATTAGGGACTGCGCCATGGTGGCGACCAATGATTGAACTCCTCCCAAGTGTATTCATATCCCAAACCAAAAGTGGTACCATATTTATTTAGCTTGATAGGTTTGGTGATTCCCTGGAGGTTCTTGTCGAGTCCCTTACCAGGTTCATATCCGCTCCAATTCAGTATACTTTCAATCTTGTTATCGCACCTTTTATCCTTGTCCACGAAGTTGACTCGCTCAATGTGATGGTAGGTTTCTTCGCATATCTTCCTTCTTCCTCCGATTGCCGGGATGGTCTGGCGACTGTATATGGGATTGCTACCGTCGTCGTGAATAATCACCTCTTCGTGATTCCACTCAAACTTTACTACTTGGTGCAGGGTTGATGCTACAGCCCAAGTGGCATGAATCCCAGGTCGTCCCAGAAGCAAGTTGTAAGAAGCGGGGACGTCTATTACTTGAAAGTCAAAGTCGAACCAAGTCGGTCCCAGTTGTAAACACAAACTAATTTCCCCAATTTTGGATCTGTGGGAACCATCGAAATCTTTGACATTGATGGCTCCATCCTTGATCTCATGAAGGCCTTTTACCAATGTTCTGAGAGTTACCAATGGACAAATATTGAGGCTGGATCCTCCGTCGATCAAAATTCTAGTGATGAAATAATCCCCGCACTGTACGGTGATGTGCAATTCTTTATTGTGGCTTAGCCCTTCTGGTGGCAGCTTGTCCTCATGGAAAGTTATTTATGGCTCTCCAATACTTGCCCTACCATGTTTGCCATTTCTCCTCCAGTTATGTTGCTGGGTACATATGCCTCACTCGGTATCTTCAACATGGCATTCTTATGTGCATCGGAGCTTTGCAGCAGAGCTAAGATGGAGATCTGTGCCGGTGATTTATTCAGTTGATCAATGATTGAGTACTTTTTTGCCTGTATCTTCCTGCAGAGATCATCAGGCCCAGTTTTAATAGGTCGTCCAGAGACCTGCTTACTTGATTCGGCTAAATGCTTCGGAGTATAAACCCTGCCGGTTCTTGTCATAACCTACGCCGCAAGTGCTTCTCCGGTTTTAGCTTTTCCTTTTCTCCTTGCCTCGGCTGTGTAGTCCTAGGGGATGACCTTTGTATGGAATGGTGCCATCACTGACATTGCCACTGGGGTGGGTACCCTTGCTTTGGGAGGTAACACATCAACTTCGAACGATGTAGGTGCCTTTGGAGACCCAAACTCAACCTCAATTGGTCCTGGTGTTTTCGCAGAAGATGGTGTTTCAAGATCGAATGGTATGGACATGTTCACTTCAGCATCTTCAGAAGGCTGGATATGGACTACAATTGGATTAAGTGTGACTGTCGGTTTATTTGGCTCATCACCTTCACGATCAATCCGATCGATCCTTTGGGGTCCCAATCATCTTCTATCTCTATTATATGAATGCCTCCACCTTTGTGGTCAGGTAGAGGGTTGTTGTGGACATTCAGAGTGGTCTCCTTTGCCACAATGATCTTATTGTTAATCAAAGCCTAAATCTTGTCCTTTAGGGAGCGACACTCATTAATGGTATGCCTCTTCATGCCGGAATGGTATGCGCATGTTTTGTTTGGGTTGACCCATTGGGAAGGATTTTATGGAGTTATGGCAGGGGGGTGATGTAAGCAACAACTTTAAGCCTTTCATACCGCTGGTCGATTGGTTTGGCAATGGCGGTGTATTGTTTGGGAGGTATGCATTCGAAGTTTGGTCGGGGTCTAGGGAAATTTTGGCGAGGTGATTGATAGTGAGCTTGTTGGGTATTGTAGGCTTGGTAGACGTGGGTGGGTTCGGAATATTTGTGTGATGTGGGCTGGTATGCAGGAGGTGGAGGTGATTGGTAAGTAGGCGGTGGAGCCTGATAAGCGGGTGAGAGTGCGTGGTAGTTTAGGGTCGGCTGATATGTGAGTGGAGGTAATGGATAGATTTGGTATTTGATTGGGATTTTGTCCTCTGTGCAACCATCACGGCACCCACATCCCTTTTCTTGGATGTGCCACCAGATTGTAGAGCCTTGTTGGTATCCTGCAATGCTTCAAAGTTAGTGACCATACCACTTTTGATGCCTTCATCGATCCTCTCAACTAGTTTGATGATATCAGAAAATTTCTGGCCTTCAATCAACATCAACCTCTCATAGTACTGTAGGTCTTGAGCCCGAACAAAAAACCTGTTCATTTATTCTTCTTCTAAGTCCGGCCTGACCTTAGCGGCTTCTGATCTCCAACAAGTAGCATACTTGCAGAATGTCTCCATGGGTTTCTTCTTTGAATTCTGGATGTAGAACACATCTAGTGCATTCTCTGTGTTAAACCTGAATCTGTCCATGAAATCGGATGCCATATTCACCCAGTTCGTCCACTTCTTCGGGTCTTGGCTAATGTACCAAGATAGAGCATCCCCTTTCAGACTTCTCATAAAGAGCTTCATGTGAATCTTTTCATCCTTTCCTACTCCGACTAGTTTGTCGCAGTAGGTCCTTAGATGAACTCTGGGATCCCCGGTGCCATCGAACATCTTGAACTTGGGAGGTTTGTACCCCTCGCACAGTTCAACATCTGGTTGAATGCAAAGGTCTTCGTAATTCAGTCCCTCAATCCCCTTGCTTCCTTCAACACCCTGAACTCTGCTAGTTAGTTTCTTGAGTTTTGCGGCCAGGTTCTTGATAAGAGAGTCTTTGTCATCAGACTTAGGTGTGCTTGAAATAGGTTAAGTAGGATGCGGCATAGTTTCCACATAAACGGGGTTGTTGTGATGATGGTAAGAATGGTAACTTGTGGAGTTTAGTGGTTCGGGGATTAGCAGTGGGGTGTTGCTTGAAGTGTGGCATGTGTTGCAGTGGTGATGGGGAGTGAGTTGGTTTTGTGGTTTCTGGATGGTTGGAGGAGGTGGTGGATTTTGAGTGTTGGGAAAGTTGACATCTGGGGTAGTGAGGGAAAACGACAAGCTTGCCAAATTCCGAACTTGGTCCAGTTCTTCCTGAAATTTCAATAACTTTTGTTCATGTTGGGAGGCACTTTCCTTGGAAAACTGAATACCCTGAGAAGTCTTTGCTCTTTCAACCGAACTCTCCTTCCTGTTCTTGCTCAAATCTTCCATTTTTTCCTTGTTCTTGTTTCTGATAGGACTTGGAGCGAGGAGGAGGTGGAGGGACCTTGGATCTTGTGGATTAAGATGATGATGCCAGAATGCACGAACTAACCTTTGGGCAAGGGGAATAAAAAAAAAGTAAAAACAAAAAGGTAACAAGTTAGTGTGGATTATGAGGAGAAAAATATGCAGTACTTAAACACATAGTGCAAGAATATAAATCGTGCCCTAATTTGGGAGCCTCATTGTGCCTGAGGTAGGCCTATTGACAGTTGATTTGTAGAACTTATAATGCTAAATGCCTCATTTTATTAATAAAAATAAGACGAATCCCAAAACAAAAATAAAATGTCACTAATGGCCATTGGCCTTATTACATTAAAACAAACGAAAAACTCCTAACTACTTGGTCCTAGAGGGATCTTCCCCAGACTCGGTATCTGTAGCTCCATCGAACAGCTTCACCTGCTCACGCAGTCCCAACAGCATTTTGACAGTTTTCAATCCTCTGGATGAACTTCCTTTCTAGCTCCACTAAACCACACTCCAAATACCCCAATCACTTGTTAGCGCTGACAGCCATATCTTTCCAATCTTCACTCAGCTTTTGATGGGCTTCTTGAATTTCTGGGTGCTCGCTTTCGTATTCCCGGATCCTCTTGCACAATTGAATGTACCTACATATCTCAGCCTTTTCATCGATGATACTGTGACCTCGAACAAACCCGGGTTGTCCCAACCCACCATGATCATCTTCCAACCAACTCGGATAGTATGGAGTATAACCAGCATGGTAATTGTCTGGCTCTATGGAGTCCTTTCCCAAGATGATTTTGCAATGCCACACGCGTTGAGCCTGGCACTTGTATGGGCTATCGTCGTCTTGAAAGTCGGCTTTTTCGGTATAACCTGCTTTCTTCCTGCTTGTCTTATGACTAAGAAAGGGACATAGGGATGAGTTCCTCTCAGACCAATGAGTATAAGAAACGGTGCATCCCGAGATCGGATGATGAACTCTTCAGTAGGGAACCTTTTTAACATCCACTACACTTTGTCTTCTTTCAGATTTTCAAACAAATCTACCCACTCTTTAGAATCTTCTAGCTGAGCAAACATGTTAGGCATATAATTCATATGTTTTGGGTGATGGAAGGCGATATGATCATCCCAGTCTCTGCGTAGAATCTCTTGATGATATTCACCCATTTGGAGGTGCTCCATGAGCCAGAGTTGGAGAAGTAGGTTACAACCCTCAAAGTGTTTGGCCCCTTGTTGACATTTTTCTAGGGCTCGGTATATCTCCGAAACGATCATAGGTACTATGCTAAAAGGCTGCCCGCTAATTCCTTCCATCAAGGTTTTGGTGACTATGGCCAGTCTGGTATGGATTCTAAACTTCTTCATAGGAAACACTATCATCCCCAAAAAGCAGAACATAAAGACGAAGACTCTTCTGTGGATATGCACAAATGATGTGAGGGTGAATTCATCTGGGCAAGTATGGTAGGAATTGCTATGGTCGTACCTCTCATACAGATAGTCGAAAGGAATGTAGGAATCTTTCAAATAGGTCAAGTCTGTGTTCTTCTTTAGCCCCATCATTTTAAGAAGATCCCTAACCTTATGATTTTCTAGCATAAGCAAACCCGGAGTCTCCCATGGAATACCAGCTAATCCTCTTATTTCCTCGAGCAAAGGTGTCATCTCAGGGTCCCCGAAGCGGAACATAGATCTGTCGGCATCCCAGAAAAAAGTTGGAGCCTCTATGATTTTGTTGTCAGGTCGGATTTCTAAAAGAGAAGGCAAATTTCCCAAATATTTGCGGACGAGGGTCTGATCACTGAAGTAAAGGTCTTCCCACCAGCTTAGCAACCTTGGGTGGATGTTGGTTACCATGCCGAATCTGGAGACTTCATGCCTCATTTTATGCAAAACAAAGTGTTAGAACCTTACCCCTGCCAGACTCAACTATTTAAACCAATAATTAGCATTAAACCATTTAGTCCTCCAAATAAATGCACAGAACGTGGTGATGCCCGTTTGGATTTCAAGGAAATCCGGTGGACTTTGGACAAGGCTATCTTAAAGAGTCGTTATGCGGACAACATAACCGACTTGTCTAGGTTTGATTGTGATGCATGCACAATTTAAATAGAGTAAGGTTTCTATTGGGTGTTAGATCGATACCCTTGAGCAGACAAATCAAGAGGGAAAGGAACGGAACCGTCGACTGCACCGCTGATCGACTGGTTTTACCGCAAATACGCCCTTGCCAAATTTAGGGGGTGTAACATTGGAAGGGTGCAACCACTCATTATAAGTGTTGCTATTGTATTTTGTTTGGCACGAGTGGAATATGATGTGGAAGATGCAATTTACAAGAATGAAACAAGTTGTCATGTATTTGCAAATTCATAAAGTAATGATTACAATAATAGCTTATGGTTACAACAATATTAAAAGGAAAGCGGTAAAAGAAAGCATTAAAGAAAAGAAAACAAATAGCCAAGTCAGTTTCGAAATAGAAGAGAGATAAAGACGTTAAATAAAGGTAATAAAGAAGCAATAAAATCACAAATAACGTGAAATGGTAAAATCCTAAAGAATATTTCCCAGCAGAGTCGCCATGCTGTCGATGCTCCCTTTTTCTTGCAAAACCGGGTTTACAACATTTGGGAGGACAACTCATTCCCTTTTTGGGAATTGGTTTTTTAAATTGAAGAGTCGCCACCTAATGATTAAGTGCATTAGGACACTAAGAGGGTTTTGTTTTGGAAACCACAGATTGGGTAAGGGCTTGAAATTATCTCAAGGGGAAGGTGTTAGGCAACCCTCAAGATCTACTAGTGTGGTTCCCGACCATGCTAGAATTGTGACTTTAAGTGCAAGCAAGAATTACAAATATAGGGTAGTTTTTACATGATGATTGCAAGCAATTAAAATAAAAGAAGTGAAAGAGGTTGAAGTTTGGGAAGAAAATAGTTTTGAAATTCTGAAAATAAATAAGTAAAGGGGAAGGGGGTCCTAAGTTTATAAATAATATAGGTCACCCCACACAACACCCGATAACCATTTATACACGTGGTGTTATCGCATGGTCATCATATCCATATCTACCCTTTCCCACCCCGTTAAGGTATTAAACGCATAAGGGTTTCGTTACTTACTGCATGCTCTTACCCGCCCCGATCCTATCAGTCCCGGAGGCATTTGGGACTGCTGATCCTAAAATGAAGAGGGTTGGGGCTTTTCAGAAGTTTAAGAAAAGGATAAAAATCTAGGCGACAAACAAAACATATAAATCAAATAGGGGGAGAAGCAAACAACAGTTATGGCTCAAAACAGACCTCCTCACTTAAAGGCAAATACATAGCATGACTTCAAATACTGGTTAGGTCTTTAAATAAACTTAACGTAGGAAGGGTGGCTGATTTATCACATATTTTTAGATAAGAAGTCCGAATTAGACCTGCCTGCTGGTTGTAATTATTAAGACTGGTATAGTTGATTAATAATCTACAGGTTTGCCTAGATGAGGCCTGTAATCATGATATCTAACATTGCAAGAGGCATACTGATTTTAAAAAAAGATTCTGATTTTAGAAACAAGCAAATATTCTGCACATTTCAAAATGACTTTGCCACTAGTTTTAGACTTGTAAACGAGATAGACGATTTAGGTTCAGTTAGTTATTTCTATAGGCATGGTTTCTAAGAGTGGTTGATTTTAAAACGTTTGTAAAAGTGCAGGGGTCCTATAGGCATGGTATCTAGTGTGCAGTTTTGTTATTTTAACCTATAGACTGTTTGCCTAATGTGTATATGCAAATGTGAATAAACTTATAGGTATGGTCTCTATATGCAGATAACATACTTATAGGCATGATTTCTGTATACGTAATGAAATGACTCATAGACTGGATTTCTAAATGTTTAATGAAATGACCTATAGGCAAAATATCTAGATGCACACGTGAATAAACTTATAGACATGATTTCTAATTGCGTGATGAGATGACGTATAGGCAGGATTTCTAAGTGTATGATGAAAAATGACCTATAGGCATGATATCTATATGCAGATTTATAAATGAAAACGTTGTGATTGCAGAAAATAAAACCTAAGGCATGATATCTACCCCGCATGCATAACATAAGAGACCCTCCCCATTTTTACTATACACCCCAGAGTTATTACAAATTATTGCAACTTACATGAATCCAAAAAAGTAAATAACATCAGAAATTAAATTCCAACCAAGGAGAGCCTAATTCAGACTCTTAGTCCGACATATGGACTAAACCAACTTCCAAAGACCAGATTTTCCAAATTCTTTCTCTTATCTGGGATGTGTCAAAGTTCCAAGGAGCTTCAAGAACCCCAGGCAGTTCTTACACCCCAAATATCATTGCAGAATTATGGTGAAGTGTGGAAGGGCCAGCCCTCAAATGTCCAAGTTCAGAGGGAACTCAAGGTCCCAAGGCAAGGCTCATAGGAAGGGGCAGAACATAGAGGCTAGGAGTAAGTGTAAGTGCAATAGAGGGGAATTAGGGAAGGACATGGCAGGTTGGTGGTCATGTCCAGCAATTGGGATGCTGGCACACCCCTGACCAGCCTGTCAACTTTAAAAATTGGGGAGTTAGGACCTGTTGAAGGTTAGGTTCGGCCCTGGACATCAATTTGGCTGCTGCCAGGCTATACCTTAACTCAGCATACATAGGGGAATGGGGTATGGGGATTCATACTGGGAGCATGATACAAGAAAAGGGCAGGTAAAGGGGTATGCCCAGCAATGAGACATACTGGCACACCTTCCAGCCCGCTTGGAGGTTAGGGGGCCAAAACTTAGATCATGGACAACTATTCGTGTTGCCATGCCCTAAGTCCCCATTCACCAACACATAGGGGTAATGGGATATGGAGCAACTGTTCAAAAAGAAGAGAAGCAGTCAGTAGCATATAGGCACATTAAGTCAGATGTTTAACTTTATTGAGAGAAGAAAATAGACATGGATACAAGGACTGTACATAAACACATTGGGGTGATGCTGAAAATGAAGTTAGGACATACCAGTTTCAAAGAGACAAGTAAAGAGAATCAGTAGCCTTGTAGAAGCCAAAGTGCAGACAAGAAGCAAGAATACTCTAAGTATAAGTTCAGAAGAGAATTATTGTTGTGTAGTGTGAGGTGTGTTTAATCGTGTGTGATTTTTAAATCCTCTGTGTCTTGTGTTGAAGAGTTATGTATTTATAGTGTGAAAGCCATTAGGAAATAAGGTAAGAAAATAATAGAAACCTGATTGTCAATCAATTACATAAGACTCCCCTTAATTAAAGAATTCTGATTCAAACAGTACAAACATAATTAAGGAAAGAAATTAAACAAACCTTTTGTGCAAAGTAGCAAATTAGAGGCAAGTACATGGAAGTTATCTAAGGACAGGGTCTTGACAGTACATGGTTTATGCAAATAAGGCAAGAGAATCAGTTGACAGCTAGTAAATCACAAAGGTCTGAAATTTGGTATGAATGAACCAAGTCACAAAAAAAAATTAAAGAAGGGATTTACCAAAGACAAATCACCTAGGGAATCAGTAAAATATGGAAAGAAAATCAATCAAGCTATATTCAGAAGGAGGTTTACGCTAATTGCAAATTTGAAGACCAATTAGAGGGAAATTCATCATATATAAGGAGCATGTGAGTATGAAAGAAGTCTGTCGTGTAAATCAGCATAAAAATCCAGTAGCAGAGTTTAGAAGAGTTTATCAAAAGTCAGAATCATATGAAACTCCGATATTGTCCTAAAAGAGTTGGGGGGTTTTGAAATAAGAACCCTGGTTCAGGCAAATCACAAAGAGAGAGCAAGCAATTGGGTCAAAACATGTTTAACAAAGCAACATGCAATCACAGTAGAAGGATTCAAAGAACACAATGGAAAATACTGATAAGAACAACAGGAGAAACATGCTTAGAAGAACCCTAAACAAGGCTCGGTAGAAGGCAGACAAAGAACTATAAGAACTTAGCAAGGAAAATATAGTATAAAACACAAGAATCGCCGGAAAAGGTATGACAGAAAAGCATATAGGAAAACACAGTACGATAAACATATAAGAACATGATAAAATACAGCAAAAAAATCTACAAGACAATAGTATAGAAAACACAGTAAGGGAAGCATACAAAAGATTATAAGAGAACACAGCAAAGGCAAACACAAAGAAGAAAAATCATAAAAACTCTTAAACATTTTCCAGAAAACCCTAAATTGGAAAAAAATGGTTTTGAAAGTAATTTTCAAAGGAAATTTAGGGAAATCATTTAAAAGCTCAAGTATAGCATAGATACACAACGGATCTAAAAGAATCGGAGAAAACCTCGAAAAGCTAGGGTTTCAGAGGAACCCTAGGATGAGAAAGTCTTGGAAAAGGTCCAATCTAAGTCAGATAAGGTCGGAATCAGACTCAGGAGGCTAGGATATGCCGGAGCAAGGCCGGAGATGGCTGGAAACCTTGAGGCGGCGAAGGCCTGGGTGAAGACCTTTGAGGTCTGGTCTCGAACCTTCAAGTATCAAGCACATGAGGGTAATAGGAGGTCAGTATATGTCATCTATAGCCTGAGAAGCCATGGATTCCGGCGAAGCTGTGGTAGAAGATGGTGAAAGGCGGCTAGGGTTAGGGGAAGATTTGAGAGAGTTTGAGAGAGAGTGGAGTATTCAAAGGCGGATGCCCGGTTAAAATGAGGGAATTAGGTTAGGGTTGGGGGATTAAAAAAGGTAAGGAGTGATCGTGGCCGTTGATCAGGTTGATCAACGACCTAGATTAAAAGGGCTTGGGTTGGTAATTTTAAACAGGTTAAATGGGATTGGGCTGGTCCGAAATTGGGTTCAAAATTGGGTCAATTAGGGGGGTTAATATAGGCTATAATTGAAATACCAAATGGGCTGCAATTGAAATGAAATGAGGCCAGTTTTTAAATAGCCAGTTTTAGTTTTTTATTTTAAAAAATAGTAAAAATGATTTTAAAATCAAATTAAAAGTACGGAACCAATTTATAATGTATAAATATTAATTTAAAAAATATTGGGGACCAATTTCATAGTTATAAAATGCTATAATTCTTAAAATAGGCTAAAGAATGTACAAAAATTACCTTAACTATATTTTGATATAAATATGGGAATAAAAATAAATTATTCAACAAAATGATGATTTTGGGAATACTTACTGATTTTTTTGTACTGCTAAAATGGATAATAAGTTGATTTAAAAATCCTTAAAAATTAGAAAAAATACCAAAACTCTTAGGCATGCTTATATATGCATACACATGTTATTTTGAAAGTATTTTCAGTATAAAAAATACATAGGAAAAAATTGGGTATCAACATTCATAACTCAGCCATGCTTACTTTGTTTTTAACACATTAAATGATATTTTAAATGGTAATTTGGGCTGAGCATCATGTTTTACTGCTGCCCGAGTAGCTTATGAGATTCTGACTGAGTAAGGACGAGGTCTTGTGTTATGAGGATACACTGAATTATGATTATGTGGCCGAGGGCCTGAGATTGTACGCCACGAGGTGGCTTATTGATATGAGGCCGAGAGCCTGCCGATTATGCCACGAGAGGGCTTGATTTGCGCTTGGGCCGTAAGGGGCCCATCTAAGAGTCAGCACACCCCTAGTGAGTGCGGGTACCCATTGTGATATGAGTTATAGCCCGAGGAGCTGGTATTGTTCCATGTGTTGCCTGAGGGGCTAATTCTGTTGGTATTGTGCCCGATGGGCAGTTCATATGTGTTTATCTTTTCTAGTTGACTGTCATTTACTTGCCTGACTGTTAAAAAGGTAATTCCAAAGAAGCTTAAACAGAACTAAAGTGATTTTACATATTTTCACGTTTCATTGTTTTTACTGGCTTTTACTGCTTCTTTATAGCCTGTGGATGTGCATTTACTTGATTTCTTATTGCTCAGTCTGCATTTATTTTTATTACACTCTGAGATGGAGTACTCACTTGACTCCCTGTACTCGGTGCATATTCAGGCACTTTAGGTCCTGCTTGCGAGGGTTGAGAGCTTCCAGCAGACTTTGGAGATTCACTAGGTAGCTGCTCGGCGTTCGCATCCCAGTGCTTCTCCCTCTATCTTATTTTTCTCCTGTTTTAGTTATGTAATAATTGTGTAGACTCTTTAAGAATTGTAGTTTTTATGATAGATTCTCTTGACTGATGACACCCCGATGTCGGGCTATGTATGTTCCGCAACTGTATTATTCACCTTATTTTGGGGTTATCATTATTATGTTAAAGTATGAGTTCTTATTATTTAATTGCTTAAAAATAAATTGGGAGCGTGTCGGCTGGCCTTTTCTTCACGAGAGGCGCCATCACGACTGGGTCCGGGTTTAGGATCGTGATAGGGAAACAGTAAAAAAACATGGTACTCAGCCCAAATTATTATTTAAAATATCATTTAATGTATTAAAACAGAGTATACATGGTTGAGTTATGAAACAGTAGGATATAGCATGACTGAGTACAAGTATAAAGTCAAAACAGTGAGAAAATATCAGTAAAACTCCCCTAAGGGTCCAAATAGTTAGCACGACGCCCAAATATGGCATTCAGCCCAAAACATAATGATAGCAAATAGTTTTCAATCAAATACGCGGTAAAAAGTCATTCGGGATGGACTACACATGTGCGTCACCTCAATATAGCACAACGATGTGTAATCCGGGATTTCATGCCCTCATGACAGCATTTACAATCATTACTCACCTCTATCCAGTCCAAATCTCTAACCCGCGATGCCTTTGCCTCTCGAATCAGCCTCCGAATGCTCAAAATATAACCAAAATCAGTGCAAAACCATCGAAATAAACTAAGAGAACAAATCCCACTCAAAAGAAATCAAATTACAACAAGAATCCCGATATTGGCCAAACCCGACCCCCAAGCCCACGTCTCAGATTCCGATAAAATTACATCAATAGACTCCTCACTCCACGAGTTCATTCATACCAAAAACATCAAAATCCAACCACAAACGACCCCTCAAATCCCACGTTCTCGGTCTCCAATTACAAGCCCTAGTTCTTCAATATTAGGCTTAAATTCCATGATTAATTAGGTAGAAAACACATTAGAATTGAGTATTAAGTCCATAAATCTTACCTCCAAGTGTTTCAAAAAGCTCCAAATTGCTCAAAAATTGTAGAAAATCGCGGACAAATGGCTATATAAACATTTTGCCCAGGCATTCAATCCTTCTTCGTGAATACTGTCAAAGCCTCGCATTCGCGAAGCACAAACTGTCTTTGACCAAAATTTCCCTCATCGCGAACACATATGGCCTCTCGCGAACGCGATGCTTCCAGACTCCAACCTTCGCGAACGCGGTGCTCAATGGCCAGCCCTTCGCGAACGCATGACCTCCCTCAAGAACGTGAAGACCAAATCTTCAGCCTCACCTGCTAACCCTTCGCGAACGCGAAGGCCAAATTTCTGCAACACCCAACAACAGATTTCTGTAACTTCCAACAACCAGAAATGTCTGATTGACCACCCGAAACTCATCTGAGGCCCTCAAAACCTCAACGAAACACACCAACATATCCCATAACATCATTAAAACTTGTTCCAACCTTAAGGATTCTCAAAACAACATCGCAAAACCAAATTCACATCGGATTCAAGCCTAAGAATTCCAAAATCTTCTAAGTTACACTTTTGATCAAAAAGTCTACCAAACCACGTCCGAATGACATGAAATTTTGGACATACATCCTAAAGGACACAACAGAACTACTGCAACTCCCGGAATTCCATCCCGACTCTTTTATCAAAATCTCACCTATCAATCGGAAAATGCCAAAATTCCAATTTGCCAATTCATGCCTAAATCTACTCCGGACCTCCAAAACACCTTCCAATCATGCTACTAAGTCCCGAATCACCTATCGAAGCTATTCAAACCATAGGAACTCACATCCGAGCCCTCTAACACATAAGTCAACATCTAGTTGACTTTTCCAACTTAAGCTTCCTCAAAAGAGACTAAGTGTCTCAAACCTTACCAAAACCTTTCCGAACCCGAGCCAACCAGACCAATCACACATAGAACCGATAAACAAAGCAATAAGAAGTAGAAATGGGGGAAACAGAGAGGTAACTCATGAGACGGATGGTCGGGTCGTCATATCCTCCCCTTCTTAAACAAACATTTGTCCTCGAACGAGTAAAGAAACATACCTGAAGCCTCAACCAGGTGAGGATATCCGTTCTGCATCTCCCGCTCGGTCTCCAAGGTAGCCTCTTTCACGGGCCGACCTCTCAACTGCATTTTCACTGAAGCTATATCCTTAGACCTCAACTTTCGAACCTGATGCCCCAAAATAGCTACTGGCTCCACATCATAAGTCAAATTATTTTCTAACTAAACTGTGTTGAAATCCAAAACATGAGACGGATCCCCAATATACTTTCGGAGCATAGAAATATTAAATACCATATGCACACTCGACAAGTTGGGTGGCAAAGAAAGCTTATAAGCTAACTCTCCAATCCTCCGAAGCACCTCAAAAGGCACAATGAACCGAGGACTCAATTTACCTTTCTTCCCGAACCTCATAACCCTCTTCATGGGTGAAACCTTCAATAGAATCTTCTCACCAACCATGTAGGACACATCCCGAACCTTCCTGTCAGCATAACTCTTTTGTCTTGACTACGCTGTACGAAGACTCTCCTGACTTACCTTCTCCTTTTCTAAAGCATCCTGCACCAAGTTTGTCCCCAATAGCATAGCCTCACCCGACTCAAACCAACCAACTGGAGATCTACACCGCTTCCCATACAAAGCCTCATATGGAGCCATCTGAATACTCGACTGGTAGCTGTTGTTATAAGAAAACTCGGCAAGCGGTAGAAAATGATCCCATGACCTTCCGAAATCAATGACACAAGTATGCAACATGTCATCCAATATCTGAATAGTGCGCTCAAACTACCCATCCATCTGAGGGTGAAAAGTTGTGCTCAACTCAACCTGAGTACCCAACTCTCGCTGCACAGACCCCAAAACTGCAAAGTAATAAATGATGGAAACTAGGAAACAATGCAAACGAAAAATCTCAGGAACATAGATCTTTGCCAACCAGAGGCAGACCCCAGATTTTAGCTTTATGGGTTCCTAGAAAAATCTGAGTTAATAAACACTACTAACTGGATGAACGGACTGGGTTCCAAGCTTAATATTCTTATACATTTAACGGATATTTCAATACAAATACAGGTTCTAGACAAAAGCTACTGGGTTCATGGGAACCCATAGCTATTGAATTGAATCCGCCCCTATTGCCAACCGCTCTGAAGAATAGGTAGTACACACAAGAATGAAGTGCGCGGACTCGGTCAGCCGATCCACAATCACCCAAATAGCATCGAACTTCTTCAAAGTCTGTGGGAGCCCAACTACAAAGTCCATGGTGATCCGCTCCCACTTCCACTCTGGAATATCCATCTGTTGAAGCAAGCCACCCGGTCTCTGATGCTTATATTTCACCTGCTACAATTGAGACACCGAGCTATGAATTCCACAATGTCCTTCTTCATTCTACTCCACCAATAATGTTGTCTCAAATCCTAATACATCTTCGTGGCACCCGGATGAATGGAACCACGAGCAATGGGCTCCTGAAGCCCATCTACATTGGACACCTATATCTGGCCCTGCATCCTCAACACCCAATCATCACCAATAGTAACATCTCTAGTATCATCGTGCTGAACTCTATCCTTAAGGACAAGCAAATGAGGATCATCATACTGGAGCTGTCTAATACGATCATATAAGAAAGATCGAGAAATCAAACAAGCCAATACCCGACTAGGCTCCAAACTTTATAACCTCACAAACCGATTGTCCAAGGCCTCAAATCAGCTGCATGAGGTCTCTCCTCTACTAGAATATATGCCAAACTCCCCATACTCACTACCTTTCGGCTCAAAGCATCGACCACCACATTGGCCTTCCCCGGATGATACAGTATAGTGATATCATAATCCTTTAGCAACTCCAACCACTTCCGTTGCCTCAAATTGAGATCCTTCTTCTTGAACAAGTGCTGAAGGCTACGATGATCAGTAAACACCTTAGAAGACACACCATACAAATAATGCCTCCAAATCTTCAATGCGTGAACAATAGAAACCAACTCCAAGTCACGAACAGGGTAGTTCTTCTCATGGGGCTTCAATTGACGAGAAGCATAAGCAATAACTCTACCCTCCTGCGTCAACACACACCCAATACCAACTCTCGAAGAATCACAATACACGGTATATGAACATAAAGCTGATGGCAAAACTAACACTAGAGCAGTGGTCAAGGCTGTCTCGAGCTTCTGAAAGCTTTCCTCACACTCATCGAACCATACAAATGAAGCACCCTTCTGAGTCAACTTGGTCAAGGGCGATGCGATAGATGAGAATCCCTGAAAAAACCGACGTAATAACACACAAAACCAAGAAATATGTGAATCTCTGTGGCTGAGGATGGTCTGGGCCAACTAAGAATCGCATCTATCTTCTTCGGATCAACCTGAATACCCTCACTGGACACCGCGTGCCCCAAGAAAGCCACTGAACTGAGCATAAGCTCACAATTGGAGAACTTTGCATAAATTTTCTCCTTCCTCAATCTCTGCAACACAACTCTCAAATATTCCGTGTGGTCCTCCTGACTATGCGAATACACCAGAATATTATCAATAAAGACTATGAAAAATGAGTCAAGATAAGGCCGGAACACGCTGTTCATCAAATGCATGAACATTGCTGGGGCATTGGTCAACCCAAAAGACATCACCAAGAACTCATAATGACCATATCGGGTCCTGAAAGTCATCTTAAGAATATCCAAGTCCCTAATCTTCAACTGGTGATAACTTGAACGGAGATCAATCTTGGAGAACACTCTCGCCTTCTGAAGTTGGTCGAATAAATCATCAATACGAGGCAAAGGATACTTGTTCTTAACTATTAATTTTTTCAACTGCCTATTATCAATGCACATCCTCATGGTGCCATACTTCCCCTTCACAAATAGAACTGGCGCACCCCAATGCGACACATTTGGCCGAATGAACCCCCTATCAAAAAGTTCCTGAAGCTAATCCTTTAACTCCTTCAACTCCGCTAGTGCCATACGATATGGCATAATAGAAATGGGCTGACTTCCCGACACCAGGTCAATACAAAAATCAGCATCCCTGTCCAGTGGCATGCCCGCAAGTCTGCAAGAAACACATCGGGAAACTCCCTCACAATTGGAACAGAATCAATACTGGGTGTCTCTGCACCAACATCCCTCACAAAGGCTAGATACAAAAGACAACCCTTCCCAACCACATGCTGGGCCATCAAGAATGAGATTACCCTACTAGGAACATAATCAGTCAAACCTCGCCACTCAATCCGTGGCACACCCGGTATAGTCAATGTCACTATTTTGGCATGACAGTCCAGAATAGCATGACATGGAGATAGCCAACCATGCCTAAAATAATATCTAAATCTACCATACATAACAACCAAAGATCCACTCAGGTCTCCAGGCCCCCAATAGTCACCACACAAGACCTTTACACACGGTATACAACAAAATTATCACCCACCAGAGTAGACACATGAACAGGTGAAATAAGAGACTCACGGGGTGTATCCAAAAAATGAGCAAAGTATGATGATACATAAGAAAAGGTGGAATCGGGATCAAATAAGACAGAAGCATCTCTGTGGCAAACTAAGGCAATACCTGTAATAACATCATCGGAAGTAATAGCATCGGGTCTAGCTGTAAGTGCATAGCAACGGGCCTGACCGCCACATGATCGACCTCCCCCTCTGGGAAGGCCTCTAGCTGACTGACCTTCATCCCTAGTTGTCTGGGTGGGTGGTGGTAAAGTAACTGGCACTGAAGCAGATGGCTGACTCCTCTACTGAGATGAACCCGCAAGACGACGAGGACATTGCCTTCATATATGACACATCTCTCCACACTCATAGCAACTCCTGGGTGTTGGAGACGTGTTCTGAAGGGAACCCTAGCACCGGAATTACTAGCAGATTCACCTGGCATAGAAGAGACTTGAACTGATGGAGCACGGGATGAACTCTGAGCCGGAAGGGCACTAAGTGATGACTGGACCTGATGAGAACTGTGTGAATCATGACCCAACGATGCTCCACGATAACCTGGGCGAGCTGGCTGAGCATTCCTGAATGGATGGCCTCTATCGTGCTGAACTTTACCTATCGAAGGAGCACCACCATAACTACTAGATTCTCGAGGCCTCTTGGCCTCCCTTTCCTTTCGCTCCTAACGACGAACTGACTCAATCTCACGAGCAATGTCTACAACCTCCTCAAAAGTCGCACCAGTCACCCTCTCTCGAGTCATAAGAATACAAAGCTGATAAGTAAGGCCATCAACAAACCTCCTAATCCTTTTTCTTTATTTTGTAACCAACCAAATCGCATGGCGAGCTAACTTAGAGAACCTCATCTCATACTGTATCACAGTCATCTATCCCTGACGCAACCACTCGAACTGCCTGCGTAGCTCGTCTCTACGAGACTACGGCACATACTCTCCAGAAAGAGAACAGATAACCACTGCCAGGTAAGGGGTGCTGCACCAACATGCCGACGCCTCTCAAAATCCTCCCACAAAGTGAAGGCAACAACAACAACAACAACAACAACAACAACAACGGCACAGTAAAATCCTACAAATGGGGTCTGGGGAGGGTAGTGTGTACGCAGACCTTACCCCTACCCCGCGGGGGTAGAGAGGCTATTTTCGAAAGACCCTCAGCTCAAGAAGACAAAAGAAAATGAAAAAAGGCAATGTATCATACCTTCATTAGAATCCATAGAACAAAGAACAGCATCACCAGAACTAGAAAATAAGTGAAAAGCAAAACAATAACCGGTAGATAAAGCACATCAAAGAGGAAAGAAAAAGTAGTGTGGACTCCACATAAAACACTAACAGTCAAAGATCAATTCCTAATAGACTAGCCTCACTTTGCGTCGCCACAGAGATATTCTGAACTACTCTCCCACCAAGTGAAGGTAGCTCTAGAAAACTGATAAGTAGTGAAAGCGACCCCGCTGGTCTCCAAAATACCCGCTGTACGAAGCATCCTCTGAAACTAATCTAAGAAACCCTAGGCATCATATCCCTCTGCACCACTGAAAGTTGGAGGCTGAAGTCTACCAAACCTCTCTAACCTACGCTGCTCGTCCTCTAGCATGGCAGGAGCTACATAGTCCTGAGCAGCTACAACCAGCTAGGCTGGATGTGCCCCCAGTGTCTGAAGTTCCTATATGACCTGCTTAGGTGTGCAGCGGGAGTCTGAGTGCCTCCCGCGGCCTAAGAAGTAGTTGCGGCTGTAGTAACTGAGACCGCCTGAGCTAGGCCAGTGCATACTGACAGAATTTGAGCCAAGGCCTCCTCAAGACCCGGAGTCATAATCGGCATAGCTGGTGCCTGAGCTGGTGTTGGTGGAGCCTCCACAACTGGGAAATGATCCTGAATTGGGGAGGCTAGTGGATCTGCAAGTGCTGTCGTAGATGCTGTGCGGGCTATACCCCTGCTTCTACCGCGACCACGATCGCATATTCGGCCTCTAGTGGCCGCAGCTGGTGGTACTGGAGGTCGTCCATCCTGACCGGTAGCGCGTGTCCTCACCATCTGTGATAGAATAGAAAAACAGAACTTTAGTACTCGGATCAACAGATTCGCACGACAAGAATTTCAAAAATATGAAGTTTTTGTTAAAGGTTATTCAATCTCTCAAGGATAAATACAGTCGTCTCTGTACTGATCCGCGAGACTCTACTAAACCTACTCATGACTCGTGAGACCGATGTAACCTAGGCTTTGATACCAACTTGTCACGACCCTAAACCTAGACCCGGTCGTGATGGCCCCTCTCGTGAAGACAAGGCCAACCGACACAATACCCAATTCTTTTTAAGCAATTAGGATAATACAATTTAAGTCTTTAAGATAATAATAATCCCAAAATAAGAAGTGAAATAGTACACTTTGTGGAAATAAAGCAACACAGTCAGGGTATCACACGTCATGAGCATCTATCATAATACTATAAGTCTGAAAGAACCTACACAAACTATTACATAGCTAGGACAAGGGAAAGAAATAATGATAAGAGGGAGAGACATTGGGCTATGAACGCCGAACAGCTACCTAGTGAACTCCGAAATCTGCTGGAAGCTCTCAACCCCTCGGAAGCAGGACCTGAAGCGCCTGAATCTGCACACAAGGTGCAGGGAGTAAAGTGAGTACTCCCATTCAGTGAGTAATAATAATAAATGAAGACTGAGCGATAAGAAATCATTTAAAGCACATCAACATGCTATAAAGAAGCAGTATAAAACCAGTAAAAGAAATGAAATAGTTAATACATGTAAAAACACTAAGTTCAAAAGAAGCTTATTTAAAACACCTCATTAACAGTTAAACAATTAAATGAAAAGCATCTAGAATAGATAAACATATAAAAATCCGTCCCCCGGGCACAATGTCAACATAATGCTCAGCCTAATTATAATTTCAAAAATCATTTTATGTGTTAAAACAGAGTAAACATGGTTGACTTATGAAAATAGTAGGATATAGCATGACTGAGTACAAGTATAAAGTCAAAGCAGTGAGAAAATATTAGTAAAAATCCCCTAAAGGTCCAAATAGTTGGCACGAGGCCCAAATATGGATGTAACCCAAAACATGATGATAGCAAATAGTTTTCAATCAAATACGCGGTAAAACAGTCATTCGAGATGGACTAAGTCACAATCCCCAAAGGTGCACGACCCCACGCTCGTCATCTAGCGTGTGTCTCACCTCAATATAGCACAACGATGTGTAATTCGGGGTTTCATACCCTCAGGACAACATTTACAATCATTACTCACCTCTATTCGGTCCAAATCTCTAACCCGCGATGCCTTTTCCTCATGAATCGACCTCCAGACGCTCCAAGTCTAACCAAAATCAGTGCAAAACCATCAAAATATGCTAAGGGAACAAAGCCTACTCGAAAGAAATCAAATTACAATACAAATCCAGAAATTGGCCAAACACGACCTCCGAGATCACGTCTCGGATTCTGATAAGAATTACATCAATAGACTCCTTGTCACTCCCCGAGTTCATTCATAACAAATCATCAAAATTCAACCACAAACGACCCCTCAAATCCCAAATTCTAGGTCTCCAATTACAAGACCTAGTTCTTAAATATTAGGCTTCAATGCCATGATTAATTAGGTAGAAAACACATTATAATTGAATATTAAGTCCATAAATCTTACCTCCAAGTGTTCCCCCTTGAATCCATCTTCAATCCTCTTCAAAAAGCTCCAAAATCTCTCAAAATGGTGGAAGTTAGCCCCAAAATCGCGGACAAATGGCTATATAAAACATTCTGCACAAGCATTCAATCATTCTTCGCGAACACGCTCAATGCTTCGCGCTGGCGAAGCACAAACTGACTTTGACCAAAATTTCCTGCATCGCGAATGCGTATGGCCTCTCACGAACGCGGTGCTTCCAGACTCCAACGTTCACGAACACGGCTCCCCTTTTCGCGAACGCGGTGCTCAATGGCCAGACCTTCACGAACGCGTGACCTCCCTCGCGAACGCGAAGTCCAAATCTTAAGCCTCACCTACTAACCCTTTGCGAACGCAAGGGCCCACTCACGAACGCGAAGGCCAATTTTTTGCAACACCCAACAGTAGATTTCTGTAACTTCCAACAACAAAAAATAGTGTGATTGACCACCCAAAACTCACCCGAGGCCCCCGGGACCTCAACCAAACACGCCAACATATCCCATAACATCATTCAAACTCGTTCCAGACTTCATAATGCTCAAAACAACATCAAAACACCAAATTCGCATCGGGTTCAAGCCTAAGAATTTCAAAATCATCTAAATTACGCTTTTGATCAAAAAGTCTACAAAACCACATTCGAATGACCTGAAATTTTGCTCACACACCCCAAATCACACAAAGGAACTAATCCAACTCCCAAAATTCCATTCCGACCCTTATATCAAAATCTCACCCATCAACCAGAAACGCCAAAATTCTAATTTCGCCAATTCAAGCCTAAATATACTCCGGACCTCCAAAATACCTTCCGATCATGCTCCTATTCCCAAATCGGCCCCCAAAGCTATTCGAATCATCGGAAGTCACATTTGAGCCCTCTAACATATAAGTCAACATCTGGTTGACTTTTCCAACTTAAGCTTCCTCAAAAGAGACTAAGTATCTCAAACCTTATCAAAAACTTTCCGAACCCGAGCTAACCAACCCGATCACATGTAGAACCGATAAACAAAGAAATAAGAAGTAGAAATGGTGGAAATGGAGTAGTAAATCATGAGACAACTGGCCGGGTCATCACAGGAACTCCCCTTAGGATTTGGTATTATTGATATTTGAAATGCCTTGTATGTGAGGTGATGAGTGCGTACTTGTGCTAATTGTTGAAAATCCTGTTTTCATTAAATAACTATAATTGTGTTCCCTTTTGATGTTTACACTACTTGCAATCTAAACCTATTGTTAGCTTAGGGAAGCATGTCTAATTGACTTAATTTCTTTACTTGCTCAAACTGCCTTATTTGGATTATGTGTAGCACGCTAGGTTAGAAATACCTATTTTACCTTAGTATGAAATCTGAATTGAATTGAGTATTCTTCATGTTGTTGATGTGTGTTTACTTTGGGACTATGGTACGGTATCTCGGGAGATCCCCCTGCATATTTACTTTGGAACTACGGATCGGTATTCCGAGAGATCCCCTACACTTTTGTATTAGAACTACGGGACTGCACTAGGTATATTCCCCTAGTATTGGGTATTTATATTTGGGACAATGGATCGGTATTCTGGGAGATCCCCGTGCACTATGAGTTGGACTATGGGACTGTAAGCACGTGATTTTTGCCCTATATGAGAATTACTCCCAAAAATTCAAAATAAAATAGTTTTGTGTTGTTTGAAATTTTTGCGGATTTTGTGTTATTTTTCTTTTATTGTTTGCCTTTGTGCATGGTTGTTGATTTGTTTAAATTAATGAAAAGACAAAAATGTCACATTTGCATTTTAGGATTTAATTTTACAATTAGGAGTAATTAAGTTTGTGTAAAAAAAATGAAAAAAAATCACAAAAATACATACTTTGCATTTTTAGCATTCAATGTCAAATTGTGTGATTTTATTTGGTATTTAATTATGTGTGATAGTTGTTTTTAAGAGTTAATTAGCATTTTTAAGTTGATTTTGGGTTTTACAATTTAAATTAGGATTTTAGATTTTAAATTTTGAATATTAGTTTAAAAAGAAAAGAAAACAAAACAAAATGAAATTAAAGAGAAAAATCGGACCAGGACCATCCCAAACCAGCCCAAATCTCACCCCTTACCCGGTTCAATCCAGCCAAGTCTTCGAGACAGATGGAACGACGCCGTTAAGGCGTCTCAAACCTAGACCGTTGATCTCAAATTGATCGACGGTCCAGTCCGCCCCCAGAATTATCCAGACGACACCGTTTCAGGGGCGTTAATCTAGACCGTTCATTTCGATTGATCGAACGGTCAAGACCATCCCTCATAACCCGTTAGTCTAGCCTGACCCATTGAATCAAAGACCAACCCAGTCTCTAAGATGTCTAAACGACATCGTTCCTCTTAAGTGGTTAATCCAGGCCGTTGATCTCATCAGATCGAACGGCCTGGATTCATTTCACCCTTTCATATATATACTTCAAACACACCCCACACCCGCAAGCCAAACCCCACCCTCATTGTCTCTAACACTTCAGATACAGACCTGTCTCCCTCCGCCTTCACCCACCGTCGACCACCCACCGAAAATCGCCTCACGGCGGTTCCGGTGGTCCAACCAGCCCCAAAATTACACCATAGCTTCCCCTCAATCTCCCCATCCCAGTCCTCCAAACAACATCCCTTGAATCCCAGCCAGTCGAATATTAGATTGAAAGGTCGACCTTGAACCCTAGTTCACCCAAACGCCTCAAGTTTTACACTATAGCTCCCTCATGACTTCCTTTGTCCAAACCCATAGTTGATTTCCCTCGAATCCCAACCCCCCCCTCCTCGAATGTAAAATTTTTAGCCAAGAACCCTAGCGCCACCACAAGATCCCCTGGTGGTGGCGCCACCTCAAAACCTTCCCAAATCAACACCAGTTGACCCCCTGACCTCCCTCGTTCTTAATCCCATACCAGCTCTGTTCAAATCTTGTCCAAACCTGTCGAATCTTAAATCGAACAGACAACCCCTAGAAGAACCAAAAAAGAATTTGAGGTCACAATCGACCTTAGTCAAGTGTTCTTAGTCGAGAACACTCAATTAAGGTCCGTTTTGGCCTCAAAAGCTCGAGTCAAAGCTTCGACTGATCGGAGTTCGTTTGGTTTCTGATTTTGGGGGGTATTTTTCCTTTCCTTTTCCGTTCTATTTTGTCATTTTTATTTGTTTTAGGTTTGTTGTATTTTTGTTTGATTGATTTTTCATTATTTTTGTCGATTATCTTCTCCTCCTCTTTCGGGCCCTTTCTCTGGTCCAATTTTCCTCCGTGGGTTAGTGTATATTATAACTAGTTTCGTCGATTAGTCCATTTGTGTTTGTAATTTAGTTGTGCTCTTCGAGTTATTTAATGTCGAATGTTTTATGTGTTGATCCATATATTCCCAGCTTTACAGCTCCATTCAATATAGTGTCAATGTCCCTTCATTTCTTGTCTAAGATAATTATAATTTGTTTCAAATGTGGATAGTTTATTCCCATGTATCTTTGTCAGTCAGAATTTGTTCTTAGTAGTTCAATATGATTGAATTCTGATTCATTGGTATTTACTTTGATGCTATTTGATATAATCTAAGTTCTTGCTTGAATTGCTGATTGAATTTTATGAGTTGAACTGGTTATAGCTGATAGGTTTGGTACAAATTGATTGGGTTTGGGGTAGGATAGTAAGTTGCAGTGATTCTAGGGTTAATTTGGGGATTTTAGAGGTTTGAAAAATGGTTAGTCTGAATGTTCTGCCCACTAAGCATTAAAATATTATATTTGTTTAGTGATAGTGGGAAACAAAGCATGTTAGTATGGGGAGTTTATTAAACAAATAGGCACCCATAACTTTGAATAAAAAATGACACAAGACACTTAGTAGTGGGAGTGTAAGAGAATATCATGGGAAAAGATGGTGGAGGTATTAGTTTAAGTGTTTCAAGAATGATAAGGGGTCTGTTTTTTGGGTATATATAGAGGCAGTTGTGACAGCGTTAGGGGGTTCTTCTTGGTCAGTTGAAAACGGAAAAGGAGAGAAAAGCAGACTAAGGTTTGAGATACCCTGAAAATTGGTTAAGTTTGAAAATACCAAAATCACTATTATATTGTTTCCTGGTTTCAAATCTGATATAGTTTTCTTCTGTTCTGAGGGCTGAAGTACACTGGTGGGATTTCAAATGGTTTTGTGGTCTAATTAAGTCAGTGGTGGTGGGGCTTAGTCTGTTTATATTGTTCAGTTGTTTGCTGGTCCATTTTTTGTTTAATTCAAGATCAATTGAGTCTATTTGGGTGTTGAACATTGCTGTCTGGTTTTACAAACTTTCCGGGCTTGTGTTTGTGGCTGTTTGGAACTTCAAATTTCTATTGTGAACTGTTGTTGTATTACTGTTGCATAACTGTTGATCTCCTCTTCTTTTTTCTGTAATTTGATTACCAGGTACACATCTTCGAATCACCTCGATGTAGCTTGAAATAAAGTTGAATTGAAAGTGTTCACTGGACCTTGCTCACTTGGATGCTGTCCATTGTTTTTACAATTTGATAGTTGCCAGTTAAATGAATGCAGTATTTATTTTGCATTACTAGAATAACTATTTGAACTCTAATTGGACTGTTCTTGGATCGATAGCCTGTAGACTGTTAATTCAGTTTAACTCATCCTTAAGAGTATGTGAACTATGTAGTCAATAGTTTTTAAATTTGGCCTAGTTGATATTGTCAGTATAGTATAGTATAATGTAGCGTACTTGAATTGCCTTTTTTTTTTAACTGTAAAAAAATTGGATTCATGTTTCAGCATGGATAAGTAATAACTGTAAGGCCATCTAGGTTCGATTTAGGAATCAATAGCGTAGTTTATTATCAGAATTAAAATCAGAGAGGTATAATCCTAAGCGTTGAGAGTTGGTTTAATGGCGTTAATTCGAGTTGTTAATTAAGTTGCTATTACTAGTGTCAAAATCCAGACCATGTCTTCATTACAAATTGCCAAGCACACTTGGAATAACTGAAAAGGATTTTTAGTGAATAAATTGTGTAAACCATGGAGACCTTGGCCCGTTCGTACATTAATTAGTGAGGACTTTTCTTTTATTACTATAGAAAAAAAAAAAATACTTGAACCGCGGGGCCCTCGTTAAATGTATATATTAAAACTCTTAGATTTCAGGACGGGCTATTTAGCGAACTCCACGGCTTTCCCCAAAATAATAACGCGTTAGTCCCTTTAGGGCGTATTTTGATAATATTACCTCCCTAAACTCGGGTGCGCATTTATGTGACCAAAATACAAATCTCAACGGAATCGAAATATGTCAATAACCATGGGTACATTGATGTGACGTGGTTCGAGATGTGTTTTTACGACGTTGCAATTCTTATAAAATAATAGTAATCAAAAGCGGTTAAAAGTTAAAAGCACATAGGTAAAAACATGTATTAAAAATCAGATAATTTAGCCAAATATAACAGTTGAGCGACCGTGCTAGAACCAAGGAACTCGGGAATGCCTAACACCTTCTCCCGGGTTAACAGAATACGTTATCCGGATTTCTAGTTCTTAGACTGTAATACAGAGTCAACTTTTTCCTCGATTCGGGATTCAAACCAGTGACTTGGGACACCATAAATCTCTCAAGTGGCGACTCCAAATCTTAATAATAAATTCCGTTTCGATTGTCCTTTAATTGGAAAAACTCCCTTTATTACACCCTTCGCGGGGTGTAGTAGCGAAAAAGGAGGTATGACAGCTCTGGCGACTCCGCTGGGGACCAAGAACCCAAAACTGTGGGTTCAAGAATTTGATCTTGGAATAGTTGTTGTATTTGGCTTGTATATTATTTGATTTTTATTACATGTTTGGAACTAATGTGCAAAAATTGCTTTTACCGCTTTGATATTATTTGAACTGTATATATAAACTGTGCCGAAACCTTTCTCTTCTCACCTCCGGGGATGTGCTTACTGGTTGAGACTACCTATTCTGTTAGTGTCATACCCTAAAATAAGAAAGATGCCGGATAAGTTACAAAGTCGGACGATCTCGCGGGTCCCCGGTACGTAGCCCCCTCCTCGACACGAGTTGTCCGCTCGGGTACACTGTCTAGAACACATACCTAGGTTTTGAACCTAGAATAACTTGACTTCATCCCGTATCCCTAGTCGGAACGCTTATTTGTATCATGTTGCATTTGACTTAGGGGACTCAACACAGGGGTTGGGTCCGTCTAGGACAGGTAACCTGAGATAAAAAAAAAAGACCATCCTGCTGCATCCTGTTTGTTTTACGCATTTATTTGCTTCAGACTTGTATGCTGACCGGCTTCTGAAAATCGGGAATATTGGAAATTTGCGAAAAGAGAAAAAGAGAAAAATAATAGTGTAGAGAGATAGCTACTTATTTTTGGAAAAAACAAACCAACGCCCCAGTAGTGTCGAAACTCTGCCGAATTTTTGAAAGAAAAAGGAAAGAAAGAGAAATGTTTTTAGTTTGATTTATTTGAATAAAAGAGTCTTGCTTTCAAAATTCAGTTTATTTTCTTTGCACGAACTACGCGAACCTGATTCTCGTCTCTCGGGGCGTAATACGTAGGCAACCCACATAGGGTCCGGTCTTCCTAGTAAATATTAGGTTCTTGGCTTTGCGGGGTCGTAACCAAATTTGCACTCCTAGCCACATTTTGGCTAATTAAGTCATTTTTGCAAAAATCGCCTCAATTGCGTCTTGCATGTATCTAATAGGGAGTGTTTTTGTCTCATGTAGTGGTGGTTTGAGTTTTTTTTCATACAGGTAAATCTACTTACCGGAGTTTGGGCATGACAGACGCCCCGGGACTATCCAGTCAGGATTTGCTTAAGGAGATTTGTTTTATTTTATGTTTTCAGTCTGTTCTTCATTTTATGTCGTCCTTCACTTTCTAGTTTTGTACAGTAATGTCAAGTCTTTTATTATTGTATTTTTCTGCTTTATATTTGAAAAACTGTGATGTAACTCAAAAATCCAAAAAAAAGAGATGTTGCGTTTTTATATTTCCGTTATAAGCTTTTCTTCATGTTACTAATTGAAGAAACGAAAAAAAATATTTTTGAGGGGATGTTCGCTTCACGCAATTAATATCTACGACTTAAGATATAAATTATTTTTATATTTCCTTTGCTATATTAGGACTAAGGTTTTCTTTAAGGTATTAATTCCAAAAATGCAAAATGATTTTCTTTTGAAGTTTTTTCTTTGGAAAATTAGGAAAAATGAAAAAAAAAACTTTTTATTTTCATTAGAACTCTAGGATATTGCACATATGAGAAAAAAAGAGAACATACCTTATGTTTTGCTTAAAGTTTCTTCTTTTAGACAATAAAATTGAAATCCAAAAATATTTTTGTTTTAGGATTGTTTTTCTTAATAAAGTGTTTGTTTCAAAAGAAAAAGAAAAGAATAGATATGTTAAGCTTTAGTTTAGAATATGTCATAGATCGTTGAGGCTAGAAAATTCAAAAAAAAAGGGTTTTGCTTCTTTTTCTTTTTTCTCATCAGAGTACTCATAAAGGTAAAAAAAGAAAAAAGGAGAAGGAGAATGTTAGCTTGTTAACTTTATTCCCAATCGGCCCGAACTACGCTGGTTTGATTCTCACCGGATGTGAGATACGTAGGCAACCCTCATCGGGTCCAATCTCTCCTTTTGCAAAAATCGCCGAAAAATGTCAAAAATAATATTTTTGTCATGAATAAATCCGGTGATACCGTTTTGTCAAAAATAGCCGAATGTTCCCGAAAGGGATGCCGGAATGCTGACTTTGCATGAATAGCCACCTTTGGGTCATTTTTTAGATTTTGGCCGGTTGACCCACACAACCTTAAAATATTCGTCCCCGAAGTGCTGAAAGGTCGTGTTTGCAAAATTAAGTCTTTTGTTTTAATTTGAAAAATAAGAAAAAAAGAGTCAGTGGGCAAGTGAATGCCTTTGTGATTTTTAGTCAAAATAAGCCAAGCCAGCTTCGGCAATGTATTGAACCAAGCTTGCCTAGATAGCCTTAGAATATCTTTCAGTTGTCGAAATGCTGTTTTCATAAAAGAACGGACAAGTTTGTAAAAGCGTCATAAAATAGATCGTCCCCGGCCTCAAAATTCATGAGAAATTGGGAAGGGGCCACATTTGCAAAAATAGCCATTTGGTTGAAATTGGCAAACAGGGAAAGGAAGTTGGCCGTTTGTTTTTGAGTTTTTAATTCTTTTGATTAGAATATGTGGGTTGTTTAATTTTCGAGTTTGTAGGTCATCTTTAAACCTTTGAAACCCAGTCTGTTTTATTATGAAAATTGAAAATTCCAAAAAATGTTTCATGGTTGTTCACCTTTAATTTGCCCGAACTACGCAGGGTCTGATTCATGCGGGGTCATGATACGTAGGCAATCTCCATAAGATTCGACCACAACCAAAAAAGCAAAAAAAAAAAGAAAAATGGAAAAGAAAAAAAATGATGAAAAGAAAAAATGAAAAAAAAGATGTTGTTAATAATGAGGACCGACGGAGTCCATTCTAACATGTTTTGTTTTGAATTGCAAATTGAAATTGAGGTGGTCGGTTTGTGGTAAGCTGGAAACACAAGATCCAGGAAAACCTGATTGTGATCCAAGATAGTGACACCCGGAGTATCGCGTAGAATCCTTTACATGCACATCATGATGCACACTTTGTGGGGATGATGCCTGGTGACATGAAGTATGAGAATCCCCTCGGGAACCTGCTAACTGAAGTTAATGATGTTGAAATTGGAGAAGGCTTTGCTGATTCTGATGAGCAAATTTGTGGCTAAATGTCAAGCCCAACAATTGAAAAGTCATTCCCTCCTCACTAGGAAGGAATCTTGTTAGCTTGTTTTGTTGTCATTTCTTTTGTCCAGGTTATTTCAGGGTTGTAATTTGGATATTGTCTTGTAAATAAAACCTTTCTATCATTTTATTTTACCCAGTTCCTTTGGTCATAGTATCTCATTTGGTGTTGTCTAGGTTTGTTCCAAGGGTTGTACCCAGTTTATTGTGCTTGTTTTGTTGTACAAACTCTTTCCCTGTCAGTCTAATACAATTCTCTGTTTTCCATTTTTCTAAACATTTTCTTTTGTTTGGTCCTCTCCTTTTTATAGTTCTTTTCCTGTCGACTCTAGTGACATGATATGCATGCACAGTTATAGGCCTAATCTTAAAAGTTAATCATGAAGCAATTGGAAGATGATAGGGGCACTTAAGGGAAAATAAGAAATTGGGAGTGTTAACCATGTGAAATTGGGGCAAGTAAAACATCAAGGAAAACTGTAAATGCAAATTTGCCCAAATTGGCAAGGGTCGTTCGCGATAATGAGAATGGGAGTGTTGTCCAATAGCGCTGTAAATTCAACCAATGGAAAGGGCAAAGGTGGGGATATGGTTATCAAGTCTGGCACGATCAGAAGACGTTGCGAATGTTTAATTGTGTTGTTTGCACTTGGCATGTTTTGAAGATTGGAATGACGAAGGCATTTTGTTCTGCTATCTAAACATTTTATCCTTCGTTAACCCGTTGAGCCTTATTTGTTTTCTTTCCTACCCCTCCTTCGGAATTAGTAGCAAATATTAGAAACACAAGCATGGAAGATAAAGAAAAAAAAACAACAAAAGCAACAAAAGAGAAAGGAAGAGATTAAAAAAAAAGAAAAGAAAGAAGAAAAGAAAAATAAATGAAAAGGAAAACTAGAACAACGAGGAATTGGGAACTACGTTTGACATGATTCCTCAAAGAGGATACGTAGGCGCTTCACAGCTCGGTCATAGTGTAACAAAAAATCAAAAATCCCCAAGCAAGAAACTGGGGCAAAAGTTATGTTTATTATAAATAAATTTAGTTCCGAAGGTTGTAATTTTAAACCCAAGTTGATTTGTTTTGAGCCTTTAATACCCTTTTCCTTCTAGCCCTATCCAAAATCCCACATTACGGTCCAAAGAAAGACCTTCCGATCAGTCTTCAAAAGAGGCCAAGTCAGGAAAATGAGAGAGTCTTATCAGAACACAACACTCTGATTCCCAGCAGAAAAGACTATGATCCCCAGCAAAAAGGAAATATGAGAGAGTTTTAGCGGTAACACCCCCAATCCCCAGCTAAAAAGTAACACAAATGAGAGAGTCTTATCGGTGAAAACCTTCACAGGCACCATAAGGCGATGAAAGCTGAGAGAAAAACCAAAATGAGAGAGGCTTGATAGTGAAAACCCTTCGGGCACTACAAGTCGAACAAAGATTGAGAATCAGATGGGAAAGCCCAGACGAAGATTGTGAAAGGCGAATTAACGACGGAGGATAGGCTATATGTGAATGTCATGGCCATTAAAGTTGGTATCTGCGTTTGATAGGTTTTTATTTTATAATTTTTCTTTTTAGAGAGTCATCCTTTTCCTTTGTCTTTTATTCTGTTCCTTTAATATTTCTCCTTTCATCGAAAAATTCCCCAACAGAGTCTGTTTGGTCAAGACAAGTGAGCAAGGACTTTAAAATTTGCCACCAGCCTTCCAGTTATGCAAGACGGGATCTGATTAGAACATCCAAGCGGTATAAGTCAGGAGGAGCAAGCGCAAGGCCAGTGCCCAAAAGGATATTCCCCAGCAAAAGGAGATTGACAAAAGGATGGACCAGTGTCAAGAAGGATATCCCCCGCAGAAATCAAAGGTTATAGACCTCAAAGCCAAGGCCCGTGGACAAATCAAGAAAGAACAATGCGGAGAGTGGTGGGTATGATTCAGGAAATTCATATGAGACTCAAAGGTCAGGGAAATGCCCGTTCCCGAGCTGTACCACACAAATAAGAGGGGTATCCCCAGTAGAAAAGGTATTTCAGTGACACGGATGAATGGAGAAAGTGGTTTATCAGCAAAACGTTGCAAAATCTCCTAGGGGAACCAGCTGTCATGGAAAAGATACGGGGTCAGATAAGATGATAAAAGTGGAAAACAACGGTGAGATGTTTGTGAATAAGGAATCGTCAAGAAGGGCGAAAGTTATCAGCTAAGTTTCAAGATGGCCAGACGACGCAAAGCAGGGCAAGTCGTTCTAAGACCAGCAGGAATATCATCCCCAACGAGTTTTGGTAGTGTAATGGAACGCAGAGCAGGGAAGGAGAAAGGAAAGAACCATCCCTAGCAGGAGCATCACAACCAACCACCGCACTTTAAACTGACAAAATTTTCTTTGATGTGAAACAAGGACGGGAAATGTCATTGATGGCAGAGAGGCACGACGCAAGGAAGATTATCAAACTGGGGTAGAAAATTTTCTTTTCATTTTGAAAATTTTCTGGAAATCAGGTATCCGCTTGGGGAAGAAGAAAGATAACACCAGTCTTAAGGGAAGTGGTCTTTGAACCTGTGTTATCCCAAACAGTGTTGAAAGAAGGAAAACAACAAGTTTTAATGAAGGAAGTTGTATCCCCAGCAGACAGAATAAAAGGATGAAACTTGCGTTCAGAAAAATCAAAAGGCCAGTGTCATCCCCAGCAATATTCAGAAGAATGAAGCACCAGTTTTGAAGGAATGAAAATTCCCCGGCAGTGTTATCCCCAACAGTTTTCAGAGGAACAAAACGCAAGTTTTGAAAGAGGAAGATATCATAGTTAAAAAAAAAAAGAGGAAATAAAAAGGAAAGAAGAAAAGGGATTCCCCAGCAGTGGTATCCTCAAGAGGGTTATCCCCAGCTGATAACATTTTTATTCCTAGCAATGTTGAGAGAAAAATAAAAGTTGAAGGAAGTAGTTTTTGAAAAAGAAGAAGAAGAAGGGAAAGAAAGGAGATTCCCCCAGCGGTATTACCCCCCAGCGGGTAAGTAAATAATTCCCCGGCAGTATGAACCTCAGCAGTTTTGAGGGAAGACAATACGAGTTTTAAGGAAAGCAGTTCTGCAAGAAGGTAATTCAGGAAGAAGGAAATGGTTTAGGAGGAAAAGGGAGACGACGGTGATAGAATACAGATGAAGTGGTTGAAGTCGGGAGCTCGCCCCTATAACAGAGGAATACATTCCAGTCTTTACATTTTAAGTCTTGAAGTCGGGAGCCCGCCCGTGTAACAGAGGAATACATTTCAGTCTTTACATTTCAAGTTTTGAAGTCAGGAGCCCGCCTGAAGAGAGGGATGGCATTTTATTTTCAAATATGTTGTTGAAGTCAGGAGCCCGCCTGAAGAGAGGAATGGTGTTTTATTTTTCAAAGAAGTTGTTGAAGTCAGCAGCCCACCTGAAGAGAGGAATGGCGATTTATTTTTCAAAGATGTTGTTGAAGTCAGGAGCCCGCCTGAAGAGAGGAATGGCGATTTATTTTTCAAAGATGTTGTTGAAGTCAGGAGCCCGCCTGAAGAGAGGAATGGCGTTTTATTTTCAAAGACGTTGTTGAAGTTAGGAGCCCGCCTGAAGAGAGGAATGGCGATTTATTTTCAAAGTTGTTGTTGAAGTCAGGAGCCCGCCTGAAGAGAGGAATGACGATTTATTTTCAAAGATGTTGTTGAAGTTAGGAGCCCGCCTGAAGAGAGGAATGCCGATTTATTTTTCAAAGATGTTGTTGAAGTTAGGAGCCCGCCTGAAGAGAGGAATGGCGTTTTATTTTCAAAGATGTTGTTGAAGTCAGGAGCCCGCCTGAAGAGAGGAATGGAAATTTATTTTCAAAGTTGTTGTTGAAGTCAGGAAACCGCCTGAAGAGAGGAATGGCGATTTATTTTCAAAGATGTTGTTGAAGTCAGGAGCCCGCCTGAAGAGAGGAATGGCGTTTTATTTTCAAAGATGTTGTTGAAGTCAGAAGCACGCCTGAAGAGAGGACTGGCGATTTATTTTCAAAGTTGTTGTTGAAGTCAGAAGCCCGCCTGGAGAGAGGAATGGCGATTTATTTTCAAAGTTGTTGTGGAAGTCAGAAGCCCGCCTGAAGAGAGGAATGGCGAGTTATTTTCAAAGATGTTGTTGGAGTCAGGAGCCCGCCTGAAGAGAGGAATGGCGTTTTATTTTCAAAGATGTTGTTGAAGTCAGAAGCACGCCTGAAGAGAGGACTGGCGATTTATTTTCAAAGTTGTTGTTGAAGTCAGAAGCCCGCCTGGAGAGAGGAATGGCGATTTATTTTCAAAGTTGTTGTGGAAGTCAGAAGCCCGCCTGAAGAGAGGAATGGCGATTTATTTTCAAAGTTGTTGTTGAAGTCAGGAGCCCGCCTGAAGAGAGGAATTGCGTTTTATTTTTCAAAGATGTTGTTGAAGTCAGGAGCCCGCCTGAAGAGAGGGATGGCATTTTATTTTCAAATATGTTGTTGAAGTCAGGAGCCCGCCTGAAGAGAGGAATGGCGTTTTATTTTCAAAGATGTTGTTGAAGTCAGGAGCCCGCCTGAAGAGAGGAATGGCGATTTATTTTTCAAAGATGTTGTCGAAGTCAGGAGCCCACCTGAAGGGAGGAATGGCGGTTTATTTTTCAATGATTTTGTTGAAGTCAGGAGCCCGCCTGAAGAGAGGAATGGCATTTTATTTTCAAAGATGTTGTTGAGGCCGGGAGCCCGCCCGCATAACAGAGGAGTACATTGAAGTTTGAAGTCAGTAAAGCAGAGGTTTACAACAAAATCCCCATGCATAAATCTAAGTTCAGAAACCAGAAGGAAAGCAACAATGGTCAGTTCAAGCTTAGAAGAAAAAACAAATAATTCGAAGCTCACGAAAAGAAAATAAGCCGTTCAAGTTTGGAAATCAACGGAATCCGACGAGTCAAGTCAGAAATGAAGAAGCATCAGAGAAAGCAAGGCCACAAGAGACACAGGAAAGAACAAGTTTAATAGCTAGATAAGATTTTGCAACTCATAGACTAGTTTAGCCTAGCTTCTTATTTTCTGTTTAGCACGGTGTAATAAGGAGGTCAGTAAGCAGTAGCAGCAACAACAATAGCAGTAACAGCGAAATCATAGTTCCACGGTAATCCCAGCTACCAAAACATCCTGAACTACATTAACCTGATTCCCTTTTAGCCAGGGATATGTAGGAGACCTTTTAAAGCAGAGGTTCGGTCAAAATCTTTCAAAAATGCTTCACACGGAGTGCTCAAACGATCAAAAATCGCTCGCTCACTTTATCTTTGCACGAAAACTCTTCGTGTTTTCGGACAAAGAGGGGCAGCTGTAAGCACGTGATTTTTTCCCTATATGAGAATTACTCCCAAACATTCAAAATAAAATAGTTTTGTGTTGTTTGCAATTTTTGCGGATTTTGTGTTATTTTTCTTTTATTGTTTGCGTTTGTGTGTGCTTGTTGATTTGTTTGAATTAATGAAAAGACAAAAATGTCACATTTGCATTTTAGGATTTAATTTTAAAATTAGGAGTAATTAAGTTTGTGTAAAAAAATGAAAAAGAAATCACAAAAATACGTACTTTGTATTTTTTGCATTTAATTTCAAATTGTGTGATTCTATTTGGTATTTAATTATGTGTGATAATAGTTTTTAAGAGTTAATTAGAATTTTTAAGTTGATTTTGGGTTTTACAATTTAAATTAGGATTTTAGGTTTTAAATTTTGAAGATTAGTTTAAAAAGAAAAGAAAAGAAAACAAAATGAAATTAAAGAGAAAAATCGGACCAGGCCCATCCCAAACCAGCCCAAATCTCACCCTTTACCCGGTCCAGTCCAGCCAAGTCTTCGAGACAGGTGGAACACGCCGTTTAGGCGTCTCAAACCTGGACCGTTGATGTCAAATTGATCGACGGTCCAGTCCACCCCCAGAATTATCCAAATGACACTGTTTCAGGGGCGTTAATCTAGACCGTTCATTTCGATTGATCAAACGGTCAAGACCATCCCTCATAACCCGTTAGTCTAGCCCGACCCATTCAATCAGAGACCGACCCAGTCTCAAAGATGTCTAAATGACATCGTTCCTCTTAAGTGCTTAATCCAGGTCGTTGATCTCGTCAGATCGAACGGCCTGGATTCATTTTACCCTTTCATATATATACTTCAAACACACCCCACACCCCCAAGACAAACCCCACCCTCATCGTCTCTAACACTTCAGAGACAGACCCGTCTCCCTCCGCCTTCACCCACCGTCGACCACCCACCGAAAATCGCCTCACAGCGGTTCCGGTCGTCCAACTAGCCCCAAATTTACACCATAGCTTCCCCTCAATCTCCCCATCCCAGTCCTCCAAACAACTTCCCTCGAATCCCAGCTAGTCTTTTCGAATATTAGATTGAAAGGTCGACGTTAAACGCTAGTTCACCCAAACGCCTCAAGTTTTACACCATAGCTCCCTCATGACTTCCTTTGTCCAAAACCATGGTTGATTTCTCTCGAATCCTAACCCCCCTCCTCGAATATCAATTTTGATCCAAGAACCCTAGTGCCGCCACAAGATCGCCTGGTGGCGGTGCCACCTCCAAACCTTCCCAAATCAACACCAGTTGACCCCCTGACCTCCCTCGTTCTTAATCCCATACCAGCTCTGTTCAAATTTTGTCCAAACCTGTTGAATCTTAAATCAGACAGACAACCCCTAGAAGAACCAAAAAAGAATTTGAGGTCACAATCGACCTTATTCAAGTGTTCTTAGTCGAGAACACTCGATTAAGGTCCGTTTTGGCCTCAAAATCTCGAGTCAAAGCTTCGACTGATCGGAGTTCGTTTGGTTTCTGATTTTGAGGTATTTTTCCTTTCCTTTTCCGTTCTATTTTGTCATTTTTATTTTTTTTAGGTTTGTTGTATTTTTGTTTGATTTATTTTTCATTATTTTTGTCGATTATCTTCTCCTCCTCTTTCGGACCCTTTCTAAGGTCCAATTTTCCTCTGTGGATTAGCATATATTATAACTAGTTTCATCGATTAGTCCATTTGTGTTTGTAACTTAGTTGTGCTCTTCGAGTTGTTTATTGTCGAATGTTTTATGTGTTGATCTGTATATTCATAGCGGTAATCAGTAAATGCCAAGCCTAATCTTAGTCGGGTAGTGACGAGGAAAGTCAGGGCCTTACTGAGTTTAGATGAAAAACAAGGTATAACAGTATACAATAAGACAATATAATTAAGTGCAAACAGTAAGAAGTGACACAGGATAGTAAGAACATCAACAACTACAAAAGAGACAAAATAATCATAGAAGGAATACAGCTCAACACAGAACTAACAACCGGGGATCTCCCAGGATACCGTCCTGTAGTCCCAAATATAAATACCCAATGGATCTCCCGAATGCCGTCCCTGTCACACCTCCTTTTTCTGCTACTACACCCCGTAAAGGGTGTAATAAAGGGAGTTTTTCCAATTAAAGGACAATCAAAACGGGATTTATTATTAAGAGTTGGAGTCACCACTTGAGAGATTTATGGTGTCCCAAGTCACCGGTTTGAATCCTGAATCGAGGATAAAGTTGACTCTGTATTACAGTCTACGAACTAGAAATCCGGATAAGGAATTCTGTTAACCCGGGAGAAGGTGTTAGGCATTCCCGAGTTCCATGGTTCTAGCACAGTCGCTCAACTATTATATTTAGCTAAATTATATGATTTTTAATACATGTGTTTACCTATGTGCTTTTAACTTTTAACCGCTTTTGATTACTATTATTTTATAAGAATTGCAACGTCGTGAAAACACATCTCGAACCACGTCACATCAATGTACCCGTGGTTATTGACATATTTCGATTCCGTTGAGATTTGGATTTTGGTCACATAAATGCGCACCCGAGTTTTGGGAGGTAATGTTATCAAAATACACGCCTAAAGAGACTAACGCGTACTTATTTTTGGGAAAGCCGTGGAGTTCGCTAAACAGCCCTTCCCGAAATCTAAGAGTTTTAATATATACATTTAACGAGGGCCCCGCGGTTCAAGTATTTTTTTTGTTTTTGTATATAGTAATAAAAGAAAAGTCCTCATTAATTAATGTACGAACGGGCCAAGGTCTCCATGGTTTACACAATTTATTCATTAAAAATCCTTTTCAGTTATTCCAAGTGTACTTGGCAATTTGTAATGAAGACATGGTCTGGATTTTGACACTAGTAATAGCAACTTAATTAACAACTAGAATTAACGCCATTAAACCAACTCTCAACGCTTAGGATTATACCTCTCTGATTTTAATTCTGATAATAAACTACGCTATTGATACCTAAATCGAACCTGGATGGCCTCACAGTTATTACTTATGCATGCTGAAACATGAATCCAAATTTTTTACAGTTAAAAAAAAAGCAATTCAACTACGCTACATTATACTATGCTATACTGACAATATCAACTAGGACAAATTAAAAAACTGTTGACTACATAGTTCACATACTCTTAAGGATGAGTTAAACAAAAATTAACAGTCTACAGGCTATCGATCCAAGAACAGTCCAATTACAGTTCAAACAGTTATTCTAATAATGCATAATAAATACTGTATTAATTTAACTGGCAACTATCAAATTGTAAAAACAATGGACAACATCCAAGTGAGCAAGGTCCAGTGGACACTTTCAATTCAACTTCAACTCAAGCTACATCGAGGTGATTCGAAGATGTGTACCTAGTAATCGAATTACAGCAAAAAGAACAGGAGAGCAGCAGCTATGCAACAGTAATACAATAGCAGTTCATAACAGCAATTTGAAGTTCCAAACAGCCACAAACACAAGCCCAGAAAGTTTGTAAAACCAGACAGCAACGTTCAACATCCAAATAGACTCTATTGATCTTGAATTAAACCAAAAATTGACCAGCAAACAACTGAACAATATCAACAGACTAAGCCCCACCACCACTGACTTAATTAGACCACAAAACCATTTGAAATCCCACCAGTGTACTTCAGATGAGCTTAAGCCCTCAGAACAGAAGAAAGCTAGATCAGATTTGAAACCAGGAAACAATGTAATAGTGATTTTGGTATTTTCAAACTTGACCAATTTTCAGGGTATCTCTAACCTTAGTCTGCTTTTCTCACCTTTTCCGTTTTCAATTGATCAAGAAGAACCCCTTAACTCTGTCACAACTGCCTCTGTATATACCCAAAAAACAGACCCCTTATCATTCTTGAAACACTTAAACTAATACCTCCACCATCGTTTTCCATGATATTCTCTTACACTCTCACTACTAAGTGTCTTGTGTCATTTTTATTCAAAGTTATGGGTGCCTATTTGTTTAATAAACTCCCCATACTAACATGCTTTGTTTCCCACTATCACTAAACAAATACAATATTTTAATGCTTAGCGGGCAGAACATTCAAACTAACCATTTTTCAAACCTCTAAAATCCCCAAATTACCCCTAGAATCTCTGCAACTTACTATCCTACCCCAAACTCTTTCAATTTGTACCAAACCTATCAGCTATAACCAGTTCAACTCATAAAATTCAATCAGCAATTCAAGGTAGAACTTAGATTATATCAAATAGCATCAAAGTAAATACCAATAAATCAGAATTCAATCGTATTGAACTACTAAGAACAAATTCTGACTGACATAGATACATGGGAATAAACTATCCACATTTGAAATAAATTATAATTATCTTAGACAAGAAATGAAGGGACATTGACACTATATTGAATGGAGTTATGAAGCTACTCATGTCCTTTTTTGCGCATGTTTTTCATGTGCAGATCCAGGTACTTCGACTCAGTCCTAGTTCCCTTGAGGTGAGGCAATTCTCCAGAGACATCGAGGTATATCTGCTGCGTCCGCAGACCGAGGACTCCCTTTCCATTCTCCCTTATAGTATAAGCCCTTATATATTTACTTTTGTTCAGACATTCTGGAGTTAGACACTTGTTTATTTAATAGCTTGTGATTTCATGAGATTTCGGATTTTGGAAAATATAGTTTCAGTTTGAGAGTTGTAATGTATATGCCGAGCGACATCTTAAACGCTCCATTTTGTCATTCCTGCAATTTTGGCTAGTTTTATTCTGTTGTTTATTTTTTCCGCAATTTGTTAGGCTTACCTAGTCGTAGAGACTAGGTGCCGTCACGATATTTCATGGAGGGAGAACTGGTGTCGTGACACCTACCCTTTTATATTTTGTAATGCAAAATTTGGTATAGGGACAAGTTTTTATTCGATAGTGTTAGATTGACTGAAGATGGGTTTCTTTGTACTATGAACATCTAATCAAATATGTTGCATATACTTTACAAGTAATACTCCCTCCGGTCCATAATAAGTGACGTTTTGGTTATTTTTTTGTGGTCCAAAGTAAGTAATTTTTTTAGATTTCAAGAATGAATTAATTATTTTTTCCCAATATTGACCTCAGAGTGTTTATGTGAAGAGATAGTAGATGTTAATATGATCAATTTTATTGCTAATTAATGTTAAAATGTGAATTCTTAATAAGTGTGAAAACAACCATATGGGGAATAGGTTCTACAACAGGTACAACATAATCAGCAGATCAACAAGAGCATGGTTAGACCGTTCTACCTTCAGCTACTGGGGAATAGTCCTAGAGTCAACTGGAAGTGTATGATGTTTCAAAATAAAGCTAGACCTAAAGCCATATTCACAATGTGGCAACACTTGCCTGGGAGACTTTAACTGTAGATAGATTGATCAAATGGGGGGGTAACTGTGGATTCAAAATGTTCACTATGTCAGCTTCATGATGAAACTAGAGACCATCTATTTGTGGAAGGCGTCTTTACTAAGGCAGTGTGGCAGAAGGTTTTACACTGGATGCAAAGACAGGATGTAGTTCGAGTACCTGGGTGCAATATCAACAATGGATGATACAGAGTGCTAAAGGCAAATCTTATGGAGCTCAAATGTATCGAATGGTGTATGCAGAGGTTCATAGTGCTTAGATTGAAAGGAATCTGAGAATATTTCAACAAAGAAGCAGAAGTGTTGATAGCATAGCTAGAGAAATTGCCTACATATGTAGTTTAGTAGTTTAGTTCAACATTATTTTATGTTTCGTTAGACATAGTATGTAGGTTTGAGATTTTTTCTTTGAGTTTCTGATAGATATAGCTGTTGAGTTTATAAAGCATGCTCTGAATTGTAAAGATTATTGGTGATTAATAAAATGTTAATTACCTAAAAAAAACAACCAAAAAATTACTTATTTTGGACCGGATGGAGTTGTATTTATGGGGTATGTAGTTTTCCTTTATTATTAGGACAAGTAACTCTAGTATTCACTGTGCTTGTTTATTTATTTATTAAAAAGGTTTTATCCACACAAAAATATTTTTCTATATAGTTTTTATGTGATACAACGTAGGAGTAATTAATTTCACAGTCAAGTCGACCAAATATTTAATTTAACAATATCGCATAATTTCATGAAAAAAGTTCAAGTCAAATGAAAGTTTGATAACAAATGAAAGTTTCATACTGGATTAATCATTTTATTACTATCAAACAATAATAAAAACCCGTACGCATCAAGTAGAAGCAGACAGACAGATCTAAATGAAAAACAAAAAACGGTACTTATTTTAAAATGCATTTCACCCTTATTCCTTGGCACTATTTTCGCACGGCGCTGAAATGGGGAATGTTAAGCCTAGGGGCGGACCTACATTAGGGGCAGGGGTCACCGTAAAAATTGTACGGGCGTCCTATTTGGTCACCCCATTTAACCTACACTTATTTTTTTAAAATTTTTAACTTGTACCTACTTTTTAAACAACTTCAGCCCCTTTCTCCTCCTCCTCGTCCTCCTTCTCCTCCTTCGTTTTCTTCTTCTTCTTTCTTCTGCTGTTGTTGGTGCTGCTATGAAACTTCAGTTCATGGGATGATTGTCACAAGTATGTTTATCAAATTATTTAAAAATAAATAATAAATAATTACTTAAGTTAGTAGATAATAACTTATGAATACTTTCATGTAATTCTGTTCTTTTCACGTTTATTGTTTTCCAAATTTTATGATTTAGATATTGTTAGTGTAACGACCCGACCGGCCGTTTTGACCCCTAGTGCGTCGTTCAGCAGTCCGAGGCCATGAGCAACTTCATTTCAGGCATTTTGACTTGCACACGCGGTCGGAACTGAGTTTCGGGAAATCCGGAGTTGATTTGGGAAGAGAATTCCTATTTCAGGAGCCTAAAGTTGAAAGAATGAACTAGGAGTGTAATTTTGAGTAAACGACCTCGGAATCGAGACCCAAAGGTTCCAGCATGTTTGTATGATAATTTCGGACTTGGGCGTATGCCCGGATAGGGTTTTTGGACAATCCGAGAGTGTTTTGGCGCCTATTGTGGAAGTTAGCATTTTAGAAGAAATTTCATAAGTTTGGTTTGAAGTGCATTTTAGTGTTATCGATGTCCATTTGAAATTCTAAGACTGGGAGTAGCTCCGTATGGTGATTCTGAAGTTGGGAGCGCGATCGAAAGTGAATTCGGAGGCCCGTATGTCATTTTGAAGCCCTTTGGCTAAAGATAGAAATTTGAAATTTTTTGGGAAGTTTGACCAAAAGTGGACTTTTTGATATCGGGGTCGAAATTCGATTTCGAAAGTTGGAGTAGGTCCGTATTGTCAAATATGACTTGTGTGCAAAATTTGAGGTCAACCGGAGGTGATTTGATAGGTTTAGTATCGGAAGTAGAAGTTGGAAGTTCTAAAGTTCATAAAGCTTGGAATGGAGGTTGATTCTTAATTTTAGCATTGTTTAATGTGATTTAAGGCCTCGAACAAGTCCGTAACGTGTTTTGGGATTGATTGGTAAGTTTGGTTGAGGTCCCGGGGGCCTCGAGTGGATTCCGGGTGGTTAACGAATCGAAAATGGAAATTGGAAGGCTGCAGTTGCTGGTTGCTGGTATTTCCGCTTCTGCGGAATTGGAACAGCAGAAGCGGCCCCCCAGAAGCAAGAAAGGAGCCGCAGAAGCAATTGGGAGAGAAGGGAGCATGGACCGCTTATGCGGTCATGAATTCACAGAAGCGGATCCGCAAAAGCGGTGGGGTAATCGCAGAAGCGAAAATGGGAGGCCCAGTGGAAGCCGCAGAAGCGGCTGGTTTCTCGCAAAAGCGGAACCGCTGAAGCGGTTGGACGTCCGCAGAAGCGAAATTGGGTTGCATCCCAGGGACCGCAGAAACGGAATATTTTCCGCAAAAGCGGGACCGCGGAAGCGAGTATATTTCCGCAGAAGCAAAAGTACCCGGAGGCAGAAGGTTATTTTAAATCGGGAGATGGTCATTTCTCTCCCATTTTCCACTTGGTATGGGTGATTTTGGAGAGCTTCAAAAGGGGATTTTCGTCATCAATGTTAAGGTAAGTTATTCCCACCTATTTTGAGTTAAATACATCAATTCTGTAAGGATTTGGGCATGAAAAATTTTATAAAATTGAGGTTTTGGAAGAAAACCTAGAAAATTATATTTTTGGAATTTAACCACGATTTTGGGTATAGAATTAGGAGTAAATTAAATATTTGAGCTAGTGAAATTATGGGTAGTGTATATCTTCGAGAAATTTCAGAATCTGGGCACGTGGGCCCGAGGGAATTTTTGTCATTTCACTAAGCGGAGTTGGGGATTTGTATAATTTGAATTGTTAACAACTATTCGAGTATACTCTCATTAGTTTGCCATTATTTGGCTAGTGTCAGAACATTTGGCAACGATTCGAGTCGTCGGGAAGGCTTGGAGGCCGTTTATGGATCTTCGGATCAAGGTGAGTCTCCTTTCTAATCTTGTGAGGGGGAATTTACCCCATAGATGAGTTAAATGGGTTATGTGCTCCTATTTGTGGGGGCTACGTACACATTAGGTGACGAGAGTCCGTGCGTAGCAACTATTATGCAATTGTCCGGGTAGTGTAGGACTCAAAAGCATGTTATATTTGAATTAATTGTGAACCCATTGATGGCTTGAATTGCTTAAATCACATTAAATTAATAAATGGATTTCTAAAAAGACTTAACCTTCGTTTTCTCAAATTATTAAAGAGAATCGGCCTTTCTTGGATAATTGCTCTATGTTGACTTCTTGACTGACTATCTGTCTGTGTGTGTTTATTTTGGAACGGGCCAAACGCCTCGGCAGATTAATAGATGTATCTATAGACACGCCCTTGACCCTCGGCAAGTGCACATTTATTTCTGTTGGATCGGGTCGTCGCCTCGATGTGATTTGTGCATGCTTGTGTTGCTGCCTAAACTAAAATAAGTTGTCATTGCCCTTTTATGTCTTAAAAATATTTGGATTATATCAACAAATCAATTCTGGATTTTTTCTTGTGAAAGAATTACGTGTTTACTTGTTTTCTCTATCTGGATTAGAATCATGGTTATAAAATAAATCCACTGTTCAATTTATATTAAGGACAAATCATTATTGGACAATTAGAAAGTGTCAAAGTTGACCATCTCGTCTCTACTCCTTTGGGATTAGGCGGGATACTTATTGAGTACACGTTGATTACGTACTCATACTACACTTATGTGCATTTTTGTTGCACGGGTATATATATACCTCTAGCGGCCTACTGGGCGTAGCAGCGTGGATGATTCTGGGACTAGGTGAGATGCATTATTTGAGGCGACCCGCAGTTGGTGTAGTTCCTTTCAGCATTTTTATATCTATTCCCTGTCCACTGTATTTCAGACAGATGTTGTATTTTATTTTCCTTATCAGTAGATGCTCATGCACTTGTGACACCGGGTTCTGGGATGGTTTTTGAAATATATATACTAGTAGTTATTACTTAATTTGAATTAAAGTAGAGATTGTTTTAATTATGAAAAATGGAAGGAAAAATCCTAGATTTTCGAAGGTATTAAAAGAGAATTTAATTGATAATTTAGTTGGCTTGCCTGACGGTGGTGTCCGGCGCCACCACGGCCCTTAGTGGATTTTGGGTCATGACAACATAGTATCAGAGCACTAGGTTCCCGTCGGTCTCACGAGTCATGAGCAAGTCTGGTAGAGTCTCGCGGATCGGTACGGAGACGTATGTACTTATCCTCGGGAGGCTACAGGGCTGTTAGGAGTACTTCCCTTCTTGATTTCTTTATCGTGCGGTTCGATTCCATTGAGGCTTATGCCCTTGATTCCTTCATACTCAATATTACGCTACGCTACAAATGTGGTGCGGGATGATTTTCCCGGTATAGTTGATTGGACTATTATAGTCGCATTATGGAGGGATATTCTATTGTTTCAGCTCAGTAACAGAACTTCTAAGAGCCTTGAGGCTATGCACAGGTTTCCATAATGCTTATGAGCGATTATTCCGCATTGTTGTTGTGATGGTAGGGTGGTTGCCCACGTGTCGAGGCAGTGAATGAATTGAAGCGAGGTTTACTCAGTGTGTAATCAAATGGATTCAGTATTTCGCTCCCGGCAGGGGAAAGTCAATCGAACTAAGGATGGTCAGATGTGGGCTGGTGGGAGTAATAAAACGTGGTAATTACAAGCGTGGTGGAGTTCTCCTCTATATGGGGGTGCTGTTGTACTAATTGAACGCTTTAAGTTTGTCAGTGTTATGATCTGCTACAATTTGCCTTTGGGGCAAGATATTGCAAAATAGTATTGGGGATACGACTATCAGATATCGCAGGGTGCAGTGGTTTCAGATTGAATCAGTATTGTAAATGTTGACGGTTCAATAAAGATGACCTTCGGAAGGGTTTAAGTCAGTAGAGATTTGTGGGTTCAAGTTCTATGAAGATGAATTTTATTAAGGCAACAACTGAGCAGCAAGAGATGAGAAAGACATGTGGGAAGTGTCAGGCAAAGTTTTAAACTACTAAAGGGCCAAGCTTAGGGGGCACAGGCCGAACAGTTGATTAAAGGAATGAGTTTGCCCAAAGTGGGAGAGTGGCGAGGCTGTATAGGGCCTAGTAGTAGGATGACTGCGCGCCTAAGTATAGTTTGGAAGGATCTGGGATTTTAGCGACGAGCAATAGAAGTCTATAGATTTAATTCGAAGCATGGTGTTGTTATGGGGCAGGAGATTAGGTATGACGGAAAGGAGCTGCTTGAAATAAAGAAAGATGTAGCATGACTTTGAAGTGGAAAGATATTGTCGTGCATTTAATGGGTGTCCACGAGGGGTAAATGGACTGGTACAGCTAGGGAGTGAGCTTGGACTCAGGAGGATTATTCCCTGTGAGCAGTTTAGCGATCGCGTGGTTGGCGAGGCTTCTGCGAAGAGTTCTATGGGTTATGCAGCAAAGGGAGCTGTGGTGTGAATGTTGTTAATTATTTAGAGTATCAAATTGGGTCCTACGGTAAGAGATCAATAATTCTGGCGGTTGATTGCGCAAGGTTATGTCAATAAGAGATTAAGGAATCCCGGTGAATTCCAGAGTTGCGAAATAATAGCTTCAAGCTAAGTGGGAGAGTTTTATCGCCTAAGATTGGGTTGCATGGTTAACTACTTGTGAGGTTTCTGGTTATTCGCATATTGGTGGGTTATTCCAGCTATTGGAAAAGGACCATAAGTGGTAAATTGAGTAGATGAATTGTTGAATGCATGCTATAGTTGGCCTTCTTGGCTCATGATTAGACATGAGGAAGGATTTAGGATTTATGCTTGGTATAGATACAAATTCCAGAGGAAGTGATTTCGCCGGGTGCTTCGTCGAGAGGGTATTCATGTGTTATACATTTATAGAGTGGATTATATTCAGGACCGAATCAGAGCGGGTGGCTCTCAATAATGTTCCTAGTGAATTCAGAAGTTAAAATGTGGTGCCCAATGATTTCGAGCCTATGAGTACAATTAAGAATCAAGCTTTGTAGCAGCTTATGAGAAGGTGCCCAGAATGTTCTATGATATTTCGATTTGTGGTGTAGCATCTGAAAAAGAAATATGAAATAGTTCGTGGGATTTGAGACAGCATGGTTTCGTGATTCAAGGTCGCTCGGGGTGAGTGTAGATGGTGTATATTATGTGTTGAATGGAGTTAGTCTTATTTCTAAGGCAAACAAGGATGAATTGGAAGAAGGTGGATTGATTAGCCATAGTTGAATTTGGCATGTTGGGGTATGTGATCAGTTCGTTCAGCGTGAACGCATTATGCGTACGATTTGTGGCGGTACGTGTGAGGTTTGTCGGCCGCCGTAATTGATGTTATTCAGAAGCATTCTTCTGTTATGGCTTGTTAAGTGGAAGCGAATTCCGGAAGGAATATGGTGGCTTGGGCCACTACTTAGAGATTTGCATATCCTACGGTTATGGGAATTTACCTGTGTGTTTCTATGAATCTCCTGAAGTGAGTTAAGCGAAAAATTCATATACGATGAAGTGTAAAAATAATAATGATTTCGGAGTTATGATGAAAATTGTGTTCTAGCGTATATTGGCACGTTGGGTGTGGTGAGAGACATGGAAATTTGAAGTGAGGGTCAAGATTGCAGTTCGGTGTTGACAAGGATGTCACGGGCTCGGATGAGCAAGAAAACGGTTGAATGATTAAAGTAAATTGTTATTGTCTTCAGCGTCACCTGAGATCGATGTGTTGTGAAAGATACTTTGCATCCTGGTTAAGGATTCTTGACTTCTCTTCAGCGTTAGTGCGGCCGATAGTTTAGATGTGCGGACCTGTTATTTATTTCGGAAGATTGTGGAAATGTGTTCCATGGGAAGATTGTACCAGTATGGCATGTAGCCACTTGTTCGACTAAAGATTTAAATCAAGTATGAGGAATTTGGGTAATATCATTGCTTTGAGAATTTATGCCTGAAGGGCACTTTGTTTATTGGGTTATGAACCGAGGAGGTTTGCTCCGGTTATGATGGTTGTTATTGTGTGTTATGAGAAGAAGGAAATTAATATGGACCTTTGAAAGGTTATTGGCTTAATTTTATGTGGTCAGGATCGACTTGAGGTTGGTGGATGGGTTTAAATGTGAATATGGCTCTATGACAGGCCAGTTGTGTTCATTTCAGTAATGCGCTCCTTATGGAGTAGTCAGGGTGTCATCTCGTTGTCAGATATTTCATGAAGTGATACATTGCACCGTGAGAGTTGTGAGACGGCCTGGGAAATTGTGTATGTGTTGAGGACCCACGTGGGAATGTCGTATTATGAGAAAAATGGCTCTTGAGATTCAGATCTTGTACCGCACTTCAGTTGTGCTTGAGTTTTGTAGCCTATACCGCTATGTGTTTTCTCAAGGATGGTATTATGCACTTAACGTGCTCGCGGTCGAAATTTGATATTTTTGTTGTAACGAGCAGATTTAGCTCGAAGTGTAATCTCCTTATATAAGATCTATGTGTGGATCGAGTGGTACGCCGCCATGGGTATGTTATTTGGATCGGGTGGCACGCAGCCATGGGTATATTATTTTGATCGGGTTGCGCACCGCAACAGTGTGATGTCGAGTCTGGTTTTCAATATGCTATTTTTGTGTGTTTCGCTTCCTATCTTCTAAGGAAAGTCCGTACTAGTTTGGGGGTTAGGTAATTCCTTCCAGAGTTCGATTTCCTATTTGTGTTGTCTTCGGATTGGTGGCCTATTGGCACATTGTGGCATCATATGAGACTTTTGATCGCATTCGGAGTGGCTTATTGTCTGAGCAGTTCGTACTGGGTGAGATGAGATTATTGGATTTAGGACCAGTGCAATTTGATTATATGAAGTGTATTATGGAGATAAGGCCATTATTTGGTCCTGTATGAGGTAGTGGTTTTGACAGGGGTATAGATTTAATGATTTGTTGACTCGGCAGTTGGTTATGAATTTCGGCACATCTCATCCGTCGTGGCGGTATTGTAGGAGTTAATGTAAGACTTGCGTGTCATGAGGTGCAATAGGAGCATCTGATTCGTTGAATTTTTGGCTAAGTGTATCAGAGAATATTATTGTGGTCCTGTGGACTAGGTGTTGCAAAGTAAGAATCCAGCAAAGTTATGCAGTCATGTTTGAGTACAGCGTGCAGTGATTGATATGGTGGTCGTATGTAGGAAATAGGCCTGGCATAGAAATTCCAGATGTTGGAATTAGGCTCTAAGGCTTATTTGTTGAATAAAAGGAAATATCTTCAGAATGTATTGAGCTAATGTGCTCAACTGAGTTGTAATAGCACGGGAAGGTGCATGAGGTGCTAAACATTGATTTCAGACTAGTCCAGTTTAGTTCTCAGCACGTTCGAGGACGAACGTATGTTTAAGTGGGAGAGAATGTAACGACCCGATCGGTCGTTTTGAGTCCTAGCGCATCGTTCAGTAGTCCGAGGCCATGAGCATCTTCATTTCAAGAATTTCGACTTGCAAGCACGGTCGGAACTGAGTTTCGGGAAATCCGGAGTTGATTTGGGAAAAGAATTCCTATTTGAGGAGCCTAAAGTTGAAAGAATGAAGTAGGAGTGGAATATTGAGTAAACGACCTCGGAATCGAGATCCGAAGGTTCCAACAGGTTCGTATGATGATTTCGGACTTGGGCGTATGCCCGGATTGGGTTTTTGGACAACCCGGGAGTGTTTTGGCGCCTATTGTGGAAGTTAGCATTTTGGAAGAAATTTCATAATTTTTGTTTGAAGTGCATTTCAGTGTTATCGATGTCCGTTTGGAATTCCGAGACAGGGGGTAGCTCCATATGGTGATTCCGGAGTTGGGAGCGCGATCGGAAGTGAATTCGGAGGTCTGTAGGTCATTTTGAAGCCATTTGGCTAAAGATAGAAATTTGAAGGTTTTTGAGAAGTTTGACCGGAAGTAAACTTTTTGATATCAGGGTTGGAATCCGATTCCAGAAATTGGAGTAGGTCCGTAATGTCAATTATAACTTGTGTGCAAAATTTGAGGTCAATCGGACGTGATTTGATAGGTTTAAGTATCAAAAGTAGAAGTTGGAAGTTCTAAAGTTCATAAAGCTTGGATTGAATGTTGATTCGAGATTTTAGCGTTGTTTAATGTGATTTAAGGCCTCGAGCAAGTCCGTAACATGTTTTGGGGATTGGTTGGTAGGTTTGGTTGAGGTCCCGGAGACCTTGGGTGGATTCCGGGTGGCTAACGGATCAAAAATAGAATTTTGGAAGGCTGAAGCTGCTGGTTGCTGGTATTTCCGCTTCTGCAACCGCAGAAATTTCCTATGAAAGAATTATGTGCTTACTTGTGTCCTCTATCTGGATTAACATCATGTCTAAAGATATGAATCCACTGTTTAATATGTATATTGAGGATAAATAATCACTGGACTATTAGAGAGTGTCAGAGTTGACCATTTCGTCTCTACCCCTTCGGGATTAGGCGGGATACTCACTGACTACACGTTGATTACGTACTCATACTACACTTTTGTGCATTTTTGTTGCACAGGTATATATACCTGTAGCAGCCTATTGGGCGTAGCAGCATGGATGACGCTGGGACTAGGTGAGTTGCATTGTTCGAGGCGACCCGCAGCTAGTGTAGTTCCTTTCAGTATTTTGTATCTTGTTCCCTGTCCACTGTATTTCGGACAGGTGTTGTATTTTATTCTCCTTATCAATAGTTGGTCATGCACTTGTGACACCGGGTTTCTGGGATGGTTTTCGAAGGAATGTACTATTGTTATTATTTAAATTTGAATTCAAGTAGTGAACTTTTATTTATGAAAACGGAAAGAAAAACCTTAGATTTTCAAAAGTATTAAAAGAGGAATTAATTGATAAGATAGTTGGCTGGCCTGACGGAGGTGTCCGGCGCCACCACGACCCTTAGTGGATTTTGGGTCGTGACAACATGGTATCAGAGCACTAGGTTCCCGTCGGTCTCACGAGTCATGATCAAGTCTAGTAGTGTCTCGCGGATCGATACAGAGACGTCCGTGCTTATCCTCGGGAGGCTACAGGGCTGTTAGGAGTACTTCCCTTCTTGATTTCCTTTTCGTGCAGTTCGATTCCTTTGAGGCTTATGCCTTTGATTTCTTCCTACTCAATCTTACGCGAGCGCTTGTTATAAATTGAAAATTTAAGGATTGTAATGGCACTACATATGTGGTGCGGGATGATTTTCCCGGTATAGTTGATTGGACTATTATAGTCGCACTTAGGAGGGATATTCTATTGTTTCAGCTCAGTAACAGAACTTCTAAGAGCCTTGAGGCTAGGCATAGGTTGCCATAATGCTTATGAGAGATTATTCCGTAGTGTTGTTGTAATGGTAGGTTGTTGCCCATGTGTCGGGGCAGTGAATGAATTGAAGGGGGGTTTACTCAGCGTGTAATCAAGGGATTCAGTATTTTATTCCCGACAGGGAAAGTCAATCGAACTAAGGATGGCCAGATGGGGACTGGTGGAAGTAATGAAACGTGGTAATTGCAAGCGTGGTAGAGTTCTCCTCTATATGGGGGTGTTGTTGTCCTAATTGAACGTTTTAAGCTTGTCAGTGTTATGATCTGCTACAATTCGCCTTAGGGCAAGATATTGTGAAATAGTATTGAAGATACAACTGTCAGATATCGCATGATGTTGTGGTTCAAGATCGAATCAGAACTTCTAATGTTGACGGCTCGATAAAGATGACCTTTGGAAAGGTTTAAAGTTAGCATCAATGGTGGATTCAAGTTCCACGAAAATAGATTTCATTTAAGGCAACAATTGAGCAGAAAAGTATGAGGAAGGACACGTAGGAAGTGTCAGGTGGTGTTTAAAACTTCTAGAAGGCCAAGTATGGGAAGCAAGGTCGAGTGACCGATTAAGGAGATGATTTCTGCCAAAGTGGGAGAGTGCCGAGGGTTGTATATGGGCTTGGTAGTAGGATGACTATGCGCCTTAAAGAGAGTTTGGATCGAATTAGGGATTTTAATGGTTGGTGATTGAAGCCTGCGAGTATGATGTGGAGTATAGGCTATTATGTGGCAGAAGATTGATATGGCGAAAAGGAGCTGCTTGAAATGGAGGAGGGTGCAGCATAACACTGAATTTGAAAGGATGTTGCTGCGTATTTAATTGATGTTCACGAGGGGCGAATGGACTTGTGCACCTGGAAGGTGAGCTCGGACTCAGGATTGGCTATTGGTGTCATAGTGAATGTACCCCGTGCAGCGGCGTGGGAAGATGTCGGGAGGTGATTCCCCTAGGTGGGTTATTCCCGGTGAGCGGATTAGCGGTCGCGTGGTTGGCGAAGCTTCGGCAAAGAATTATATTGGTTGTTCAACAAAGAGATTGGTCGTGCGAATGTGGTTAATGATTCAGAATATGAAAGATAAGGATTTACAGGAAGATTCTGAGAAATTTTGATAACTTATGGCGCGAGGTTATGTCAACAAGAGGTAAAAAGGTCGGGCAAACTCAAGACTAGTGAAATGATGGCTTCAAGGTAAATGGGAGAGTCCCACCGCTTATGATTGGGCTATATGATTAACTACTTGCGTGATTTCTAGTTATTAGCATATTGATGGATTAACTCAGCTACGAGAAAAGACCATAAGTGGTAATTCGAGCAAATGAATTGTTGGAGGCATGCGATGGTTGGCCTTATTGGCTCATGTTCGGACTTGGAAAAAGGTTCAGTATTTATGCCTTGTATGGATACAAAGAAAGCGATTTTCGCCAGGTGCTTCGCCGAGAGAGTATTCGTGTGTTATAAGATCTATGGAGTGAGTTATATTCGGGACCAAGTTAGAGCGTGTGGCTCTCAATAATGGTCCTAGTGAATTTAGAAGTTAAAGTGTGGTGCCCAGTGATTTCGAGCCTACGAGTACAGTTAAGAATCAAGCTTTGTAGCAGCTTATGAGAAGGTGCCCAGGATGTTCTATGGTATTTTGACTTGTGGCATAGCATTTGAGTGATATGGAATAGTTCGTGGGAATGGAGGCAGCCTGGCCTCATGATTCAAAGTCACTTAGGGCGAGTGTAGATGGAGTATTTTATGTATTGAATGGAGTTAGTCTTATTTTTAAGGCAAGAAAGGAGGAATTGGAAGATGTTAAATTGATTAGCCATAGTTGAATTGGCATATTAGGGCCAGTGATCAGTTTGATCCGTGAGATCAAGTTATGTGTATGATTTGTGGCGGTACGTGTGAGGCCTGTCGGCCGCAGTGAGTGATCATTTATCAGGGGCATTCTTCTGTTATGGCTTGATAAGTGGAAGCGGATTTCGGAAGGGATATGGTGGCTTGGAACACTACTTGCAGATTTACATATCCTACGGTTATGGGAAATTACCTGTGTATTGCTATGATTCTCCTGAAGTGAGTTAAGTGCAAGTCTCTTATATAATGAATGTGAAAATATTAATGAATTCGGAGTTATGATGAAAATCTCGTGTCCTATCGTATATTGGCACGTTGGGTGCGGTGAGAGGTATGGAAATGTGAAGTGAGGATCAAGGTTGCAGTTCGGTGTTGACAAGGATGTCACGGGCTCGGATGGGCAAGGAAGAGGTTGAATGATTAGAGTAAATTGGTATTGTCCTCAGCGTCACCTGAGATCGATGTGTTGTGGAAGAGGTTTTGCATCCTGGTTAAGGATCTGGATCGCTTTTCAGCGTTAGTGCGTCCGATGGTTTAAATATGCGGACCCGTTATTCATTTCGGAAGATTGTGGGAGCGTATCCCACAGGAAGATTGTATAAGTGTGACATGTAGTCACTTGATTGGCTAAAGATTTAAACCAAGTATGAGGATTGTGGTAATATCATTAATTTGAGAATTTACGCCTGGAGGGCACTTTGTATATTGGGTTATGAACCGAGGAGGTTGCTCCGGTTATGATGGGTATTCTTACGTGATATGAGGAAAAAAAGGGAGTTACTACGGACCTTTGAAAGGTCATTGTCCAAGTTGGTGCAATCAGAAATCGGCTTGATATCAGTGGATTGATTTATTTGTGAATAGGGCTTTATATCAGGCCAGTTGTGTTCATTTCAGCAAGCGTTCCCTATGGAGGAACAGTCGAGGTGTTATTTTGTCATCAACTATTCCAGGTAGTGATGTATTGCACCGTATGAGTTGTGAGATGGCTTAGTAAATTCTTATGTGTTGAGGTTCCGCGTTGCGGTGATGTTATGTGAGCAGGATGGCTCTTGAGATTTAGATCTTGTATCGCACCTCAGTTGTGCTTGAGTTTTGTAGCCTATAGCGTTATGTGTTTTCTCAGGGATAGTATTATGCACTTGGCGTGCTCACGATCGAAATTCGATATTTTTATTGTAATGAGCAGATTCAGCTCGAAATCCAATCTCCTTATGTGAGATCTATGTGTGGATCGGGTGATCGGGTGGCATGCCACCATGGGTATGTTATTTAGATCGGGTTGTGCGCTGCAACAGTGTGATGTCGAGCCTGGTCCTCTATATGTTATTTTATTTTGTGTGTATCGCTTCCTATCTTCCAAGGAAAGTCCATATTAGCGCGGGGGTTAGGTAATTCCTTCTAGAGTTCGATTTCCCATTTGTGTTGTGTTCGGGTTGGTGGCATATTGGCACATTGTGGCGTCATATGAGATTTGTGAATCGCATTCAGAGTGGCTTATTGCCTGAGCAGTTCGTACTGGGTAAGATGAGATTGTGGGATTTAGGATCAGTGCAATCTGATTATATGAAGTATATTAAGGAGCGAAGATCATTATTTGGTTCAGAATGTGGTAATGTTTCTTGTCAGAAGTATGGACTCGATGATTGGTTGACTCGGCACTTGATTACGAATTTCGGCATCTCATCCGTTGTGGCGGTATTGTGATAGTTAGAGTAAGACCTATGTAGGTTAAGAGGTGCAATGGGAGCATCGAATTCGTGGAATTTCGATTAATTCAAACAGAAATGTTATTGTGGTCCTATGAGTAAGGTGATGCAAAGTGTTAATTCAGCAGAGTTATGCAGTCATGTTTGAGTACAACGTATAGTGATTGATACGGTAATCATATATTGGAAACAGGACTGGCATAGAATTCCGGATGTTGGAATTGGGCTCTAAGGCTTATTTGCTTAAATAAAGGGGAGTATCTTCAGAACTTATCGAGCTAATGTGCTCAACTAAGTTGTGGTCGCACGGGAAGGTACATGATGTGCTAAGTAGTGATTTCAGACTACTCCAGTGTAGTTCTCAGCACGTTCGAGGACGGACGTATATTTAAGTGGGAGAGAATGTAACGACCCGATCGGTCGTTTCGAGCCCTAGCGCGTCGTTCAGCAGTCTGAGGCCATGAGTAGCTTCATTTCAGGTGTTGTGACTTGTTCTCTTGGTCGGAATTTAAATTCAGGAAGATCGGAGTTAAATTTAAATGAAAATTCTCATTTGAGCAGCTTAAAGTTGAAAGAATGAACTAGGATTGGATCTTTGAGTAAACGACCTCGGAATCGGGATTTGAAGGTTCCAGTAGGTTCGTATGATGATATTGGACTTGGACGTATGCCCGGATCGAGTTTGGACAACCCGGGAGCGTTTTGGCGCCTATTGTGCAAGTTAGCATTTTGGAAGAAATTTCATAAGTTTGGCTTGGAGTGCATTTTAGCGTTATCAATGTCTGTTTGGGATTTCGAGACTGGGAGTAGCTCCGTATGGTGATTTTGGAGTTGGGAGCGCGATCGAAAAGGAAATTCGGAGGTCCATAGGTCATTTTGAAGCCATTTGGCTAAAGATAGAAATTTGAAGGTTTTTGAGAAGTTTGACCGGAAGTGGAACTTTTGATATCGGGGTCGGAATCCGATTCCGGAAGTTGGAGTAGGTTCGTAATGTCAAATATGACTTGTGTGCAATATTTGAGGTTATCGGATATGATTTGATAGGTTTAAACATCGGAAATAGAAGTTGGAAAGTTCAAAGTTCATAAAGCTTGAACCGGGGTATAATTCATGGTTTTAGCGTTGTTTGTTATGATTTGAGGCCTCGACCAAGTCCTTAATGTGTTATGGGACTGGTTGGGGTCCCGGGGGCCTCGGGTGGACTCCGGATGGTTAACGGACTGAATTTGGGTTAAAAACTGTTGCTGGTTGCTCGTATCTGGTTTCCTTCTTCGCGAACGCGAAGCAAGTCTCGCGAACGTGAAGAGGAAAATGGGAGGCTTTAGGTTTTGGCCTTCGAGAACGCGAAGTGGAAGTCGCAAACACGGAAGGGCGGGCTGAGCTGCTACGCGAATGCGAGGAGGGGATCACGAACGCGTAGAAGGAAAAGGTGGGCCTGGGGTCTTTGGCCTACGTGAACGCGAGTCCTTGTACGCGAACGCGAAGGTCTGGGTGACTGGCCTTCGCGAACGCGAGCGGGAGATCGCGAACGCGAAGAAGGGCGGACCTGGGCTGGGCAGAATGTTTAATAATCGGGATTTGGGTTCATTTCACCCATTTTTCTCTTGGCTTGGGCGATTTTTGGAGCTTTTGAAGAGGGGGTTCTGTCATTCATCATGAGGTAAGTAATTTATGCTAGTTTTGAGTTAAATACAAGGTTTATATATGGATTTAGACATGGAAATTGTAGAAAACTTGGGGTTTGAGGGGAAAACCTAGAAAACTAGTAATCTTAGATTTTGATCATGATTATGAGTATGGAATTAAGAGAAAATCATATATTTGAGTTCGTGAGTTCATGGGTAAACTTTATCTTCGAGAAATTTCGGAATCTGGGAACGTGGGCTCGAGGGCATTTTTGTCAACTTTTCGTTCGGGGTTAGGAATTGTTATAAATTGGCTTGTAAAGTATAATTAAGCATGTATTAATGGATTTTATGATCGTTGGCTAGTTTTGGAGCATTGAGCATTGGTGCAAGTCTTCGGAAGAGTGTAGAATGCTGGTTGTGGATCTTCAGAGGGACGTGAGTCTCCTTTCTAATCTTGTGAGGGGAAATTTACCCCATAGGTGAAATAATTGATTATGTGCTCCTATATGTGGGGGCTACGTACGCATGAGGTGACGAGAGTCCGTGCATAGCTACTATTATGCTATTGTTCGGGTAGTTAGGACCCATCAACACGTTATACTTGGATTAATTATGAACCCATTGATGACTTGAATTGTTTAAATCACCTTTAATTAGTAAACAAATTTAATAAAAAAGAGATTAAACATCATTTCCTGAATTTATAAACAGAGAATTGGCTTATTTGGATAATTATTCCTCGATGAAATTCTAATTGGCTACCTGAGCATGTATCTTACGTGTACCCGTGTTGTGTGGATGATTCGCGAGCGGGGTAATAAATCACATTAAATTAATAAATGGATTTATAAAAAGACTCAAGCTTCGTTTTTCAAATTATTAAAGGGAATTGGCCTTCCTTGGATAATTGCTCCATGTTGACTTCTTGACTGATTGTCTGTCTGTATGTGTTTATTTTGGAACGGGCCGAACGCCTCGGCAGATTAATAGATGCATCTATAGGTGCGCCGTCGACCCTCGGCAAGTGCACATTTATTTTTGTTGGATCGGGCCGTCGTCTCGGTATGATTTGTGCATGCTTGTATTGCTGCCTGGACTTAATTAAGTTGTTACATGCCTCACTATGGCTCGAGATCATTTTGATTAATAATGAAAAGAAATCGCGGAAATTTCCTATGAAAGAATTATGTGCTTACTTGTTTCCTCTATCTGGATTAACATCATGTCTAAAGATATAAATCCACTGTTTAATATGTATATTGAGGATAAATAATCATTGGACAATTAAAGAGTGTCATAGTTGACCATCTCGTCTCTACCCCTTTGGGATTAGGCGGGACACTCACTGAGTACACGTTGATTACGTACTCATACTACACTTCTATGCATTTTTGTAGCACAGGTATATATATACCTCTAGCAGCCTGTTGGGCGTAGCAGCATGGATGACGCTAGGACTAGGTGAGCTGCATTGTTCGAGGCGACCCGCAAATAGTGTAGTTCCTTTCAGTATTTTGTATCTTATTCCTTGTCCACTGTATTTCGGACAGGTGTTGTATTTTATTCTCCTTATCAATAGTTGCTCATGCACTTGTGACACCAGGTTTCTGGGATGGTTTTCGAAGGAATGTACTATTGTTATTATTTAAATTTGAATTCAAGTAGTGAACTTTTATTTATAAAAACGGAAGGAAAAACCTTAGATTTTCAAAAGTATTAAAAGGGAAATTAATTGATAAGTTAGTTGGCTGGCCTGACAGAGGTGTCCGGCGCCACCACGACCCTTAGTGGATTTTGGGTCGTGACAAGATCAAAATATGTGTGATTTTTTACTCGTTCATTGAGATTAAAGACTTCGTGACTTTCTACTCATTTATCGGAAATTAAAGTCTAAGTGACTTTATACTCATTTTGGAGATTAAAATCTTAGTGATTTTCTACTCTAATTTATTATTCGATTTGAAGATTAAAAATTTCATCGTTTATTAAATTTGATTATTTCACATATTAATCGGTTTGAAGATTAAAAACTTCACCGTTTATTATATTTAGTTGTATCAGATGTTACTCGGTTTGAAGATTAAAAACTTCACCGTTTATTAATTCTGAATGTGTCAGATTAGTTTGAAGATTAAAAACTTCGCCATTTATTAATTATGGCTATGTCGTGACACAAACAATAATTCTTATGGTTGGCTCTACAACGTAATAGGGGTGATGAAGGTGAATCTCATTTTCAAGAAATATGTTTGGAATGTGGTATTATTTATCAAACGATTGCCCCTTACTTATCGAAATCTAATGGAATTGCGGAAAGAATGAGTAGAACATTAAAGGAGATGATAAAATGCCTAGTTGTAAGTTATGGTTTACCCTAGATCTTGTGGGGAGAAGCTATTCTTACAGCTAATTGAATACTCAATTGAGTTCCCCATAGCAAAACAGAATCCATTCATATGAAAAATGAATGAAAGGAAGAAAACCCAACTTGAAATATTTTCAAGTGTGGGGGTTATTTTGGTAAAGTGAAAGTTCTTAAACCCAAAAGGATAAAAAATCGGATCGGAAATTGTTGATTCCGTTTTCATAAGATATGCAACAAATAGTAAGGCATATCGTTTTCTGCTTCATAAATCAGAAAATCCTGACATTCATATTAATACCGTAATCGAATAAGATAATGCTAAATTCTTAGAGAATATTTATCCGTATAAAAAGGAATGTGAGTTTTCTAGTGAAATATCTAAGCGAACTCGGGAAGAAGCAAAGGAAAGTATACCTAATGAGGTGAATCCAAGACGTCAAAGGACAACTGCTTCCATTGGATCATATTTTCTGACAATTTTGTTAAAACAATGAGCTTCAAACTTTGGAAGAAGTTATGTCTTCCTCGGAAAGAAGCTGCCAACAGTAAGATAGAATCCATATTAAGTAATCATACTTGGGAAAATTGTTGATCTTTCTTCAAGAAATAAACCTTTGGATTCTAAGTGGATTTTCAAAGGAAAATAAAAGCTGATGGTATTATTGACAAATATAAGGCAAGATTGATTAAGGATTAAGACAATGAGAAGGTCTTGATTACTTTGACACATGATTACCGTAACGAGAATTACATCTATTCGGATGGTAATAGCGTTAGCCACCGTGTATGGCCTTGAAATCCATCAGATAGACGTAAAATAACTTTCTTAAATAGAGATTTGGAGGAAGAAATTTATATGGAACAACCTGAAGGGTTCGTGGTTCCTGGAAAAGAAAAGAAGGCGTGTCGACTTGTTAAGTCACTTTACAGACTAAGACAAGCACCCAAACAATGACATAAGAGATTTGACCAAATAATATTGTCAAATGGTTTTAAAAATTAGTGAGTGTAAACAAATGTGTTTATGTTAAGAATACTTCAAATCATATAGTCATTATTTTATTATATATGATATGTTGATGAAATATTTAAAATGTGGAAGTTTTTAGCTTATGCATGACAAAAGCCAATGTTAGACGTAATGTCAAAGTGATATAATTTTTGAACACCATTGATATAGTAGTTGATAAATTCATCAGTTGTTTAGTCTTAATGAGGACTAGTTGATGAAACTACTAATTCGGAAGTTGGTCACGTGCCTTTCTCGAAAGATCATTTTCTTTATTGAAAATTTATATTGTTAGTTCTTTTATGAAATGATGTCACTTTGAAGGTTGTGACTTTTCATAGAAAGATACATCTGTACAATTTTGTATGGACATGACCGTTCATGAACGAATGTATTAATACGTTGGTCTATAATGAGGTGAACCAACAGACGAACATGACCAAAATCCATTGCAAGTTGGATTTATTTCATAAATGAAGATTCTATAATTTGCATATCATAGAGACGTATGAATAAATAGAATACAAATGCTTGGAAATGGCGGAGTGATTGCGAAATGTGTTATATATTAAAAGGTTGTGGTCACAAGTGATGCCAATCATTCCAGCTGTTGTAATAATATGCTATTACTACATAAAGTGTAGTCAATAATCTGATATGCAATCGAAAGTCGAGACGTATTATTCTACGACATAAGAAAGCATTGAACTTTCATGACAATGAAACGAGTTTTGAAGTATTTGAAATATACTCCAAATTATGCTTTACACTATAATAAGTATCCCGCGATAATAGAGTGGTATAGTGATACAAATTAGATCATTGGTTCAACCGATTCTAAACCATTGGTGGCGAAGCAATGTATTGAAAATCGTACAAGAAAATATGCATTGACCGCTCTACAGTGGAGGCTGAATTTATAGCCTTAGACAAGGCCGGTGAATAAGCTGAATGGATCCGGAATTTCTTGGAAGATATTCCATTTTGGCCCAAACCTTTGGCACCTATATGTATACATTGTGATAGTCAAGCGGTAATAGGCAGGGCGAGGAGCGTTATGTATGATTGAAAATCTCGTCACATTCGGCGGAGATACAATACCGTTATACAACTACTCTCTAGTGGTGTTATCATGATTGACTATGTAACGTCAAGAGGTAACGTATCGGATCCACTTACAATAGGCCTATCTAGAGAGGTAGTTGAAAGATCATCAAAGGGAATGGGTCTAAGTCCTAGGACAAGTCATCATGGCGGTAACTCTACCTAGTAGACTGGAGATCCCAAGAGCTAGGTTCAAAGAGATCAAACAAAGTTATGAATGATGGTTCAACATTGTCAAATAGCTCAACCCATTCTCATGATGAAGACAATGTTTAGAAATCAAGGTAAAGCATTAAGGCTTTTTGATGAGTCAATAAATCTTAAAGCTTTTTAATGATTTTCTAAGTCTGGCAGGATATAACCAGATAGTGTGTCTATAGGATTACACGTTTAGAAATCACCTATGTGAGTGTTAAGTGTAAGCCTCTTTAAGGAGAATGAAAGTAAAGGCCCATTCTCTAAGCACTCATGAAACCAGGCGGTGTTCATGGCTGAAACGAACACAACCGTGAGAACCAAAAATGGTTAAGGATTGATTGTGTGACTTATGGTTGTCTAGGTATACACCAAAGCTCGACGGTTCAAAGATATCAAATCTAGCGACAGACCGAGTATATCCGACATAAGTTTACTACGGAAAGTTCAAAGGGAAACCTACGTATCCAGATGCGATTAATCCTTATTTGTGAATCACACAATATTTTCATGCATGATTTTTCTCATATGACCATTACCCATTCATGTGGGGGATTGTTGCGTTTTTATTAAGGGGTGTGAATGGGAAGTGGAAGAGGCACCTTTTAGATTGCACCTCTCCATATCACCTTTCGTTTGTCTATAAATTTAGAGGCTTGGCCTCATTTTTTAGATATCAAATCAGACTTGTAAAATCTGAAATCTCCTCCCCTCTCTTCTACATTGTTGCATTATTTTCTAAATAAACATAAGTGTCAAGTGTGATTTGCTCCATTTGTTGAGTTCGCTGAAGTTCTGTGATTTGAAGTGCCGCTATCACAGAATAATTATTTCGTTCTATCATGGGAGGAATTAATCCGTATACCTTGGGCAACAGTGAGGGGATTAAATTCCTTAAGGACACATTGTGCATTCAGTGGGCTCAGAATTATTTTACGTTTTTGTTTATTGAACTAACGCTTGTTTACTTTTCTGATTTTGAACACAGTAATACCAACATTTTTCTCTTGATTTTTATGGCTTCTCAAACCTTTTATTTTTCACTTCAAAAATGGAAGATGAAAAATGTGGAAGAATTGAGAGTTTTGCTACTGCAATTGAATGTCTTCAAATTCTAAATCAAGACTAAGTCTTTTAACATAAAAATTGAATCCATTTAAAAATATATCTCCTTCTAAGTGGAATGAATATGACAAACTTCCTTTATTAACTTTGTAAAGGTTTTCCATTGAAAAATATATCCCAGACGGAATGAATATGACAAACTTCCTTTATTAACTTTGTAAAAGTTTTGCATTGAAAAATATATCCATTCTAAATGGAATGAATATGATAAACTTCCTTTATTAACTTTGTAAAAATTTTCCATTGAAAAATATATCTCATTCTAAATGGAATGAATATGACAAACTTCCTTTATTAACTCTGTAAAATTTTTCTAATGAAAAATATATCCCATTCTAAATGGGATGAATCTTCCAAGGTGTTGAGGAGTTTGAATTGAATTCTTCCGTAGGAATTCTTTCATGGAATTCCATGTCCAATCAAAACTGGATCAAGTGTTCTTCACTAATATTTTGTGCGTGTGTGTGTGTGTGTGTGTGTGTGTATATATATATGTGTGTGTGTGTGTATTTGACTAATCAAATTCCTTAATTTAATTATTAAATAATAAAGTAATTAATCTTTTTGCAATGATCAGAACACTCGTTAGTGTGCGACCCCATAGGTTCAATACTAAGTGGGTAGTAAATTGATCACATCAATATACTAATCAAGGGTGGCGTCTAGCAACACTCCTTAACGACCGAATAGAATGAAGTATATAATTTACTCTCAAGAACCAGTAGAAGAATAATGTAGTATTTCCTTCTATCCTTATAGCTCTGGATGACCCAAGGATATGGTTCAACTGTCAAATCCAAATAGACGACCAACTATATGTTCATGTCAAATATAATCGACCATTGAATGTCCTAAGAAACTCTTTTCTTTTTTTATTCAATTGCCCTGGCCAAGGTCTTTATTTGGTCGTTTATAATTCATGACAACATGGAGCTTAAACTCATTACCAAGAGTTGACAGATTCCATCTTGGATCAATCACTAATTCTACAAGTATTTAATCGTACCCAATATCCTTTCAATTATCGCCATAGGGCCATAGGTGTCTAGTATCAAAGCACAATAAATAACTTGTCAATTACTTTGACGATCTCAGGTCAAAGAAAAGTCTTACATCATATTCTTCAAGAGAATATTCTATTGAAAGTTTATGGTAATTCTAACCATTAGAAATTATCCAATGAGTCGGTTCAATGATCATATCTTTATATGCATCATCTATCTATGCGAATTAGTTAATGAGATCAACTAATCTTTATCCAATAAAGACGATCACATAAATATTGATCTTACCAGATTACTGATGTCCAAATTCATAATCCTACGATCAAGAACAAATTTAGATTAAATTATAAGAAATTTGACTCTCATTATCATGATCTCCATCACAATGTCAAATCTCAAAATTTAATCAATGACCGTATAAAGTTGATCAAATAATTAATAATAACTATGATAAAAGAATATAAAATGCCATATATATTTTATATCAAATAACCTTCACAAAAATATGTTCAAATCATCAAATATGATATTGGATCTAGGGCATATATGCAATATCCCTAACAATCTCCCACTTGCACTAGAGCCAATCCCTCTTGTACTTCATCCCCACTTTCCACTTGTGCTTGTCAAACTCCTTTGCACAAAGAGCTTTAGTGAATGGGTCTGATACATTTTCCTTTCCATCAACTTTTTGAATCTCCACGTCGCCACATTCAGTGATCTCTCTTATCAACTGATACCTTCGCAGAACGTGTTTGGACTTTTGGTGTTATCTTAGTTCTTTTGCTTGAGAAATGGCTCCAGTATTGTCACACAACAGTGGAACTGCACCTTCTATTGAAGGAACCACACCAAGTTCAGTTAAGAACTTTTTTATCCATACAGCTTCCTTAGCAGCTTCACTAGCTGCTATATATTTTGCTTCAGTCACTGAATCAGCTATTGTATCTTGTTTGGAACTTTTCCAACTCGCTGCACCACCGTTTAAGGTGAATACATAACCAGAAATAGATTTGCTATCATCTCTATCTAAAGAGAAACTTGTATCAATATAACCTTCAAGTTTCAACTCAGAATCTCCATAGATGAGGAGTTGGTCTTTAGTCCTTCTTAAGTACTTAAGAATGGTCTTCACCACTTTCCAATGTTCCTCATCAGGATTTGCTTGATAACAACAAGTCACTCCAAGTGCATAAGCCACATCACGACGTGTACATGTCATATGATAGCTCCCACTGCCCTAGCATATGGGATCCTACTCATGCGTTCTCTCTCTTCATGTGTTTTAGGACAATCCTCCCTACTGAGAGTAATTCCAGTGCCTATCGGTAGATAGCCTCTTTTGGAATTATCCATGTTATACCTTTTCAAAATGGTATCAGTGTACAAAGACTGGGAAAGTCCAAGCAGCTTCCTCAATCTATCTCTATAGATCTTTATTCCCAATATATAAGTTGTTTCTCCTAAGTCTTTCATGGAGAACTGTTCAGATAGCCAAATATTGATACTTTTTAGTGCCAGTATATCATTCCCTATGAGAAATATATCATCAACATATAATACTAAGAATATAAGTGTGCTCCCACTAACCTTTTTGTACACATAAGGTTCTTTTCCGCATCTAACAAATTTGAACCTTTCAATTGTCTTGTTAAAGCGATTTCCACTATAGGTTTTATATCCTTGGAAGGTTCAACTAAAGTCCATACTTTAGTTTCCATCATGGACTCCATTTCAGATTTCATGGCTTTTTGCCATTTCTTATAGTCAGAACCTTGTATCGCCTCTTCATAGGTCTTAGGGCCATCATCACTATGATCAACCTCACTTGATACATCTTCTTATACCATTATATTTAATCTAGTGGGTACATGATGTTCTCGGGTAGACCTTCTAAGAGGTACTTATACAATTTTTTCACCTTGTGCTGGATTTGATTGTTGTCCAATTTGGTTTGGAACCGGTTCATTAACCTGTTCTTGAACTTGAACCGTTGAATATGACAACTTCCTTGGCAACTTCAAAACATCCAACAAAGGTTCTTCAACTTTGGTCTCATGATCTTTATATTGTGTTGATTCATTAGTTTCTTGAACTTCATCAAGTTCTATTTCACCATTATAATTTCCTTCTAAAAGAAATTCCCTTTCCAAAAATGGTTGCTCCTCTGGCCACAAACACTTTATGGTCAAAAGGGTGATAGAAATAATATCCCATTGTTTATTTGGGATACCCAATGAACCTACACTTATTAGATCTTGAATCAAGTTTATCACATTGCAGTCTCTTAACATAAGCTGGACAACCCCAAACTTTAATATGTTTAAAGTTAAACTTACATCCTTTCCATATCTTATATGGTATTGTAGAGACTGACTTAGTGGGAACTTTATTTAGTAAGTATGATGCTGCTTCCAAAGCATATTCCCACAAATTTATTGGAAGATCAGTGAACCCCATCATATATCTCAACATATCTAATAAGGTTCGATTTCTCCTTTCAGACACACCATTATGTTGTGGTGTTCCTGGAGGTGTCCACTGTGAGAGAATCCCATTCTCTTTGAGATACTTAGTAAAATCTTCACTAAGATATTCTCCACCTCTATCAGACCTTAGTACCTTGATACTTTTACCCGTATATTTCTCAACTTCACTACGGAAGCTTTTGAACATTTCAAAAGATTCAGATTTGTGTTTCATGAGATACACAAATCCATATCTTGACATATCATCAGTGAAAGTGATGAAGTAAGAATATCCACCTCTAGCTTGTATTTTCATGGGCCCACAAACATCATTATGAATTATTCCCAATAATTCAGTAGCTCTTTCTCTACTTCCAGTAAATAGAGAATTGATCATTTTTTCCTTTGTGACAAGATTCACAAGTTGGATATGATTCAAAATCATATTTGTCAAGGTATCCTTCCTTGTACAATTTGTTAATTTTTTTTCTCCAATATGACCAAGCCTACAATGCCAAAGGTACATATGATTTACATGATCATCTCTTTTTCCCTTAAGATTTGAAATATGCATAATCAAATTAGCATTTACATTAAGTAAGACATAAAAATTATGTTGAAGATAGCCATTCATATATAAATTATTACCATAATGAATAGAGTAAATACATTGCTTATGTTAATGCGAAACCCACACTTGTCCAACATAGAAGCTGAAATTATGTTCGAAAAAAATTTAGGAACATAATAACAATCATCTAGAATAAGTACTTTGCCCGAAGGCATTAGTAAGGAAATTGATCCAACAGCTATGGCTGCAACTGTTTGCACCATTTCCAACTTGTAGATTAATTTCTCCTTTCTTTAGTCTCCTACATATCTTGAACCCTTGCAATATATTGAAAATATTATAACCATTGTCAGTATCTAATACCCACATTGAAGAATTAGTAGTAGCTAAAGAAACGTTGAAAATATTTTTCACTAATGTCTTACCTTGTTTCTTGTCCTTTAGAGTTGCAAGATACTCCTTGCAGTTACTCTTCCAATACCCTGTCTTCTTACAGTGAAAATATTCATCATCATATACTGACCGCAAGATTAAATCTTCAGAAAGCTCTTTACCAAGCTTGTACCCCAACTTCTCATGTTCTTCGGTATGAATAATTACATGATTGACAAGGGATCCAACCGGAGAGTTTTCAATGTCCAATTGTATATCAACCATCTTCTTATGATATTCAATAATTGCAATTGGATCCATATTCTGATGTTTCGTCTGGAGTTTAGAACTCATAGAAGTGAGAATGATGTGTCTAATAACAAGGCATTCTTCCAAGTGTTTTTGATAAACCTTGGTGCCTTGAAGATCATTCTCTGGTGGGATTATCATTGCAGGCTTATCGATCACATTAATAATCTTTTCATGAATGAGAACAATTCTCAAATTTCTATACCAGTCATCAAAGTTTTGTCCTACCAACGTGTTGGTCTCAAGTATTTCACGCAATGATATAACATACATATTGATAAATCTAAAATATTGAAAAGAAAATGCAATAAAATAAGAACATATTTATATATATCATAAAGACATGGACTTTTATCTTAATGATATTTCCACTAATTATTTTAAACTATTTACCTTCATTATAGTTTAAGAAATCTTTATTTCTATTAGTGGAGTAAAGGAATCCTTCGACAATATGTATGAGCCCCTTGGAAGTCAAGTCATTTCTCACATATATCTTAAAGGTAGGTACTCTTACCAATTGTATCCCTATACAACTTCCTTAAATAGCTTTATGTCAAATAGTCCTCTGGTAGTCAGGTCGATTCTATTGCCATAGTTGAGTTCAACTATCATGATAGCAAAGAACTAATAAAATTTTATACTCCCCCGAGTAGTCCAGGCGTCTAGTGTAAAATTGAATAATTCTTTCAATCCATACATCTAATGAAAATAAATAATTTTAACATATTCTTGAACTATAAGTCTCCTGATAGTCACGTCGCTCCTTATAAACAAGAGATAAGTAAAATTATTTACTTTGATGGATAGCTTTATAATAAAATATCTTATATTTTATTATTCAAGAACTCAAATTTTAGTAAGAGAGAATTTATTACTAAAACGACTTTTAATAACATGATCATCAAATGTTTCATAGCATATGAATTCGGTTTAAGTTGTCTACATGCTTTGTCCTAAATTAATTACATCACATGTAATAAATAATTTAAAATCATATGCCGAACAACCATGTGACATAAAAACGAAAGTCAATATACTTCTAACATATTTATCTTATATATCACAAAAAATAATACATGCCAGAAAATTATTATTAGTTAATACCTTATAAACTAATAACAATTAAAACAACTGTATAATCTAATAACCCATTACAGATTACCGTCGTATCTTATACGAAATTTCAAATTTTAAGTTACTAACTATCTTATTAGTTTAACTTATATAAATACATATTTTATTCACAATAAAATAATACCAATCCATATAGTCAAAGAATTTGTCTATTGCACAAGATACATGTATTATGGTTTGTACTTTTTAAATGCAAAAATATTTTGTAAATAAATTTTAGACACGAGAAACCAAGGCTATGATACCACTGTAGGATCGCATATATGTGTTCATAACACGCATCGGAAGATAAAAGCAATCCTAGGCAGAAATTTTCGTGTTTAAAATTTATTTACATATCAAAAATCGGATCTAAGACGTACCTTGTGAAGAAAATCTCGTTTGTAAATTTCTTCGACAGTGCGAAGCACCGAGACCGATCCTTGCTATCAACTCTTTGATCAATGAAAACCTGTGATCAAATTGAACAAAAATATTGTGCTGAAATTTTTCTAAAAAATCTCAACTTAGTGTTACATGACAAGAACTATTATTGTCAAAAATATTTTTCTCTTGATTTTTATGGCTTCTCAAACTTTTTCTTTTTCACTTCAAATATGGAAGACGAAAAATGTGGAAGAATTGAGAGTTTTTCTACTACAATTGAATGTATTCAAATTCTAAATCAAGGCTAAGTCTTTTAATATAAAAATTAAATCCATTTAAAAATATATCTCATTTTAAGTGGAATGAATATGACAAACTTCCTTTATTTACTTTGTAAAAGTTTTTCATTGAAAAATATATCCCATTCTAAATGGAATGAATATGACAAACTTTCTTTATTAACTTTGTAAAAGTTTTCCATTGAAAAATATATCACATTCTAAATGAGATGAATCTTCCAAGATCTTGAGGAGTTTGAATTGAATTCTTCCGTAGGAATTCTTTCATGGAATTTCATGTCCAATCAAAATTAGACCAAGGGTTCTTCATTAATGTTATATATATATATATATATTTTTTTTTTTCAACCAAGAGATACAATTTAAGTTTTTGTCCAAATAGAAACTTTAATTTATTCACAATATTAATTATATCCTCTGTGTTAGCAAAGAATATAAAAACATTTTATATGGACTAATAACTAAATTTATTTGACTAATTAAATTTCTTAATTTAGTTATCAAATAATAAAGCAATTAATCCTTTTGCAATGATCAGAACACTCGTTAGTGTGCGACCCCATAGGTTCAATACTAAGTGGGGTAGTAAATTGATCACATCAATATACTAATCAAGGGTGGCGTCTAGCAAAACTCCTTAACGACCGGATAGAATGAAGTATATAATTTACTCTCAAGAACCAGTAGAAGAATAATGTAGTAATTCCTTCTGTCCTTATAGCTCTGGATCACGCTAGGATATGGTTCAACTGTCAAATCCAAATAGGCGACCAACTATGTGTTCATGTCTAATATTGTAACAACCCAACTGGTCATTTTACATTATAGAGCCTCGTTCCCCTAGATAAAGCCCCCGTTCTTGCTTTAGCAAATTTACGACTTGCGGGGGCGATTGATTCAGGAATTGGAAGAGTTTTTAGTAAAAATATGTCCATTTGCTCCTTTAAGATTTTCTTAAAAGGCCAAGTTTGATTTTGGTCAACTTTCTTGGGAAACGGATCAAGATTCGTGATTTGACAGTCCCGGAGGGTCCGTGGGAAAATTTGGGACCTAAGCGTATGCCTGGAATCAAATTCCGAGGTCCCTAACCCGAGTAATGAATTTTTATGTGAAATTATTAAATTGAAGTTTCAAAGAATTAAAGAAACTAAATATTCATTGATTTCCTAGGTACCGGGTTCGGATTCTGGTTCTGAAACTTGGTACGGGTCTGAAATATCAGTTAAGACTTACCCGTAAAGTTTGGTATCAATCCGAGTAGTTTAAGGGCATTTTGACCCATTAGAAGAGAATTAAGAACTTGAAGTTCAATAGTTTGATCCATTTTGTTTTAGGACGCGATTCCTAGATTTATCATTGGTTTGAGTGATCCAAGGGTTCGAGTAGGTCCACCTCGTGATTTCAGACTTGTCGGTATGTTCGGGCAGTGCTCGGGAGCCCTGAGCGTCAAACGAGCGAGGTTCGAGCGAAGTGAGAAAATTTAGGAATAGCTGAAGCATTGCTGCTTTTGTCATAACCGCATCTGCGGTTCTTCGACCGCAGATGTGGCCAAGGGCAGGCCCAGGGAAAACCGCAGAAGCGGTCATGAAACCACAGAAGTGGTTCCGCTTAAGAGGAAATTCGACCGCAGAAGCGGTCCAGCCAAATTGGGTCAGAACCGCAGAAGCGCTTAGTTTAAATACATGTACATTAGGTATATTAAAAACTAAAAACTAAGTAAAAAAACAAGGGTTAGAGCTAGACCTAGGGTATTAATAAAACTAATATTTAAGCATGTAATTTTCTATGTAATGAATTAGAAACATTATATTATTGATCCTTAGGTCGTAGAGAACAACTTCCTTCAAAAAGTCTCGAAATCCGGGCACGTTGGCCCGGGGTTGGAATTTAGAAAACTTGTATAAAGGGTTGGGGAATGGCTTAAATAGCTAGAATTCGATCTTGTAAACTTATATTGACTAGTTCTTACTTCCTTTAATTAGTTTGTGATTGATTTGCTCCTACTTGAGGACTTGGACTTGTTTTTCACATTGGAAGTGTGCTTTGGAGCGAGGTGAGTCTCCTTTCTAACCTTGTAAGAGGGAATTGTCCCCATAGGATTAATAAATGAGAATTTATTGCTAAATGCCGGGGCTACGTACGTACTAGGTGACGAGAATCCGTGCGTAGCTACTAGGATGTTAATTGCTTGGGTAGTGTAGGACCCATATCATTCCTAATTTGGAGCTATCTTTGATTTAAACTGCCAATATGATCGTTTATGATAGGCTAGAGACTTGAGAGGAAGGAAAAGTGAACATATGAACTTGTTGAACCTTTGTAAAAGTTTCCTTGTATATAAATGAGCCCTTGTGTGCATTCTTGATGTTTTCTTGTTAATTATGGAGCGGGCCGATCGCCTCGGTAAAAATAGGTGCATCTATGGTACGGGCCGTTCGACCGTCGGCAGTGCACAATTTATTTTCTGTTGAAGCAGGCCGTCGACCTCGGCATGACTGCGTAGTATATGTATATGCTAAAGCTTAGAAATGACATGATTACTTGCTAAGTATGAAAAAGGGGAAAATAGTAATTGAAATATGGCCAAGGACATACTTATGGCTTGATCATCATAACTTGTTGTTTAATGGAAATCTTCATGCTTTATGTAGCACATTATTATTATATTATCTTTACCCTAGTGAGTATCAAGTCAGCCTCTTGTCTCTACTTCTTTGAGATTAGACGGGATACTTACTGGGTACATATTTTTTATGTACTCATACTACACTTCTGTACTTAAATGTACAGGATCTGAGGCAGGTGGATCTGGTTATCATTCTGGTGAGCGCCCGTGAGCGGACTTGGGACTTCTATGGTGAGCTGCGTTTCCCTCCATGTTGATCCGCAGCCGAAGAAGTCCTTCCTTTGTATTTTTATTTTCTGTCTATTCAGATTCAGACAGTAGGATAGTATGATATTCTTTTGGATGTGTACTCTACTAGTTGCCCGTAGCTTGTGAGACCAGGTTCTGGCACACACTTGGTAGATGATTATTTTGGGATTGTGTACTTATATTATTTACAGTATTTCGTTCTTCTAGTTTAAATTTCAAGTCAAGTGTTTATTCCACATATTTTTTATTAGAAGCAACATAAGAATTTTAGTAATGTTTCCGCATCGACTTGCCTGACAAGGGTGTCGGGCGCCCTCATGACCCATTGTGGAATTGGGTCGTGACAACAAGTTATGGGCAAACCTAATAGAGTCTTGTAGATCGGTACGAAGACGTTTGTATTTATCTTCGAGAGGCTATAGGGTACTAGGAAAGACTACTCCTTATTCAATTACTATCGTGCAGTGGCTAGTGTACTAATTTCCCTCTTCTATTCCCTCACAGATGGCGAGGACACGTACCGCCGACATTTCGGACCCAGAAGGAGCTGCTCCTCCCGTTGCTAGAGGCCGAGGTAGAGGCCGGGGGAGGGCACCGGCCCGCGGTAGGGGACGAAGTTGTCCCAGAGCTGTTCCTATTGCGGTAGGGATCCCATCATTGAGGAGCAGGGCGAGGTGCCCGCAGCTGAGCCTACCCCGGTGGATTTCATGACAGCGCTGGGATTTCAGGAGGTCATGGGCCGCATGCTATGGTTCATGGACATTCCGGCTGGTTTATTTCCAGCAGACCCAGCTGCTTCACAGGCAGGAGGGGGAGCCCAGACCCCTACTGCTCAGGCTCCAGGTCATGCAGTTGCAGTATATCAGACTCCGGATGCACTACTCGCAGATGGGTCTCAACCAGTTCCTGCATTGGCACCCCAGCCCAGACCAACTGTGGACGGTGATCTGCAGAAGTTATTGGACAGATGGACCAGGTTGCACCCTCCAGTCTTTAGGGGTGAGCATCATGAGGATGCCCAGGACTTCATTGACAGGTGCAGGGACAGACTGCACACATGAGGATATTGGAGTCGCATGGAGTTGACTTCACTACTTTTTAGCTTGAGGGCTGGGCTCGTAGATGGTGGCAATCTTATGCACTTAGCAGGCCAGCAGGTGCTCCTCCCCTCACCTAGGGTCAGTTCACACAGTTATTCCTTGATAGGTACATTCTACCCCCTGAGAGGGAAGAGCTACGTCACCAGTTAGAGCATCTAGAGCAGGGTCAGATGTTAGTGACCGATTATGAGGTGAGGTTTTCTGATTTGTCTCGCCATGCACTTATGATACTCCCCACAGAGGCAGAGAGAGTACGGAGATTCGTTGCGGGGTTACACCCTACTATCCGGTCGGGTATAGCCCGAGAGGTAGAGATAGGCACAGGGTATCAGCTAGTACTTTAGATTGCTCGCGTGATTGAGGGTTACCGTCTGAGGGGTAGAGACCAGATGCAACAGGATAAGAGGTCCAGATTCTCCGAAAAGTTCAGAGGCGCCCCAGCTAGGGGTAGAGGTCAGTTTGGAAGGGGTCAGCCCAGTAGGCGCCCAGTTTCAGCACCACCACCTGCTCAGGGTGCTCCAGCACGCTCCTATTTCAGCGCCATGACAGAGAGTTCTTATCGCCCGCCAGCTATTCAGGGTTCATCTAATGGGTATCCAGGTCCTCTGGATTCTTCCAGTTCTTATTTCAGTGCTATGACGGAGAGTTCATACCACTTACCGGCTATTCAGGCTACTTCTACTGGGTCTTTTGGTTTTCATAGTCAGCCATTCGGACAGCAGGTCACTGCACCACATTGTTTTGAGTGCGAAGACCCGGGTCACATGAGGAGACACTGTCCTAGGCTTAGGGGCAAGGCAGCACAGTAGGGGTAGCAGCCCATGACTCCAGCACCAGCGGCCCAGCCACCTATAGGTGGAGGATAGACTGGTAAAGGTTGTCCTAGAGGTGGAGGCCAGATGGGGAGAGGCCAGCCAGCTACAACTCAGTCAGATGGAGGCCAGACAGTCGATGCTTCACCTAGATTCTATGCCCTTCTAACTAGGCCAGATGCATTGGCCTCAGATGTCGTCATCACAGGTATTATTTCCGTCGGTGGTAAGGATGCTTCGGTACTATTTGACCCGGGGTCTATTTATTCAAATGTATCATCTCTATTTGCTCGTTTCCTGGTTATTTCTCCTGAGCCTTTGGGTGTTCCTGTTTATGTGTCCACTCCTGTGGGTGATTCTATGGTTATCGATCGGATCTACCGGTCTTGTGTGGTTGCTTTCTGTGGTTTTGATACTAGAGCAAATCTTCTGTTGCTTGATATGATTGATTTTGAGGTCATCCTGGGCATGGATTGGTTATCTCCATATCACGCCATCCTTGATTCCCATGCCAAGACTATTTCACTAGTGATACCAGGATCGCTGAGATTGGAGTGGAGGGGTTCCACAGTTGATATGCCTAGCAGGGTTATTTTTTTCCTGAAGGCTCGACACATGGTCGAGAAGGGGTCTTTGGCCAATCTAGATCATGTTCGAGACATCACCGCAGAGTCTCCGATGATTGATTCAGTGCCAGTGGTCCTAGAGTTCGCCGATGTTTTTCCTTCTAATCTTCCTGGTATGCCCCCAGATCGTGATATTGATTTCTGTATTGACTTGGCTCCAGGCACTCAGCCTATATCTATTCCCCCATACCGTATGGCTCCTAAGGAGCTGAAGGAGTTGAAAGAGCAGCTAGAGGAGTTGTTTGCAATGGGGTTTGTTAGGCCCAGTGTATCACATTGGGGTACGCCAGTGCTGTTCGTGAAGAAGAAGGATGGGACTATGCGGATGTGCATTGATTACCGCCAGTTGAACAAAGTCACCATCAAGAACAAGTATCCATTGCCCCTTATTGATGATTTGTTTGACTAGCTGCAGGGTGCTAGGGTGTTCTCTAAGATTGACTTGAGGTCAGGGTATCATCAGCTGAAGATTCGGGACTCAGATGTTCCGAACACTACATTCAGGACTAGATATGACCACTATGAGTTCCTACTGATGTCATTTGGCTTAACTAATCCTCCAGCGGCATTTATGGATTTGATGAAAAGGGTATTCAGGCCTTATATTGATTCCTTTGTTATCGTATTCATTGACGACATCTTGATATACTCACATAGCCAGGGGAGCACGAGTAGCATTTGAGAGTAGTGCTTCAGACCTTGTGAGAGCAGAAGTTGTATGTTAAGTTCTCCAAGTGTGAGTTTTGGCTTGAGTCCGTGGCAATCTCGGGGCATATTGTGTCCGGAGAGGGTATTAAGGTAGATCCTAAGAAGATTGAGGCAGTTCAGAGTTGGCCACGTCCTACTTCAGTGACCGAGATCAAGAGTTTCCTGGGGTTAGCGGGTTATTATCGGCAATTTGTGCAGGGCTTCTCATCTATTGCATCACCTTTGACTAGATTGACCTAGAAGGGTACCCCATTCATTTGGTCTGATGATTGCGAGGAGAGCTTTCAGAAGCTCAAGATAGCATTGACTACGGCACCAGTTCTTGTATTGCCTTCCGGTGCAGGGATGTATACTGTATATTATGACACTTCACGAGTTGGTTTGGGATGTGTGTTGATGCAAGAGGGGCGAGTTATTATTTGATTATCCTTATTGGTATCCGTTCTAGCGGTGATTACTTGATTATAGGGGAGTACTTGTATTAATTGGA
>MU698926.1:39144-76819 GCA_026770625.1 Nicotiana glauca | reverse complement strand
GGATAATTACTTATTGGATTTGTGTTAACTAACATATGTCATGAACTAACGCGTGTGGATATGGGTTATAACATCGGAGGTGTTTCTCATGGCTGGGCAAGTCACCGGGCAAGATTGTGGATTTCGATATTGATTTGTTGCCTTGTATTGTATCGTATATCATCGGCAGAGTTGTAGTAGTGGAAGGAGCAGTTTTAGGCTTCTCTGATAAGGAGTTCATTGGCAGGCCAATGTGGATGCATGTTCTACCTTGAGATGACTCGGTTGGCCCCGAATAGTATTGTTGAGGGATAGGTTGATTCAATTATTATTGAGCTTTTTAGTGATCTAGGAAGATCTATGAGTTATTTTTTGTGTTGTGAGACGTTATGACTGTTGGTTATGGGCACATGTGGTGCGTTTCTATTGGGAATTCATAGTGGAAGTCGAGCGGGAGGAGTAATTGGGTGTTGCTCGGTGACTGGAGTATGGGTTATGACCTATCGGGTTGTGTGGCATATGTTATTTGCTTCACCATGGGTGTAAGGATTTGCTTTGGTTCCAGACATCCAATTGTGCGTGGCTGTCGATTATGAGCATAGCGACTTGATGTGTTCCATATGTAGTGGTGTTTGGACAGGATCGTGCATTGTAGGGAGGCTATGTGGGAATATGACCTTTCGGGGTAGATTCATGTGTTCTATTCCTATGATGTGAGACAGGGTCTTAGCTTTGTGTTGTGATAGTACTGATGAGCTCGAGGTACAGCTCTTTCGTTTGGTGTCATTTTCATGATTTGTGTATATTCAGACTATTTCTTATTGGTGCGCGAATTATACAAGTTGTGGCTTAGGCATGTATTGATGTATCATGTCACCAAAGTGGTGTGTTGGATTCGAGGTGATCGTTGGTGTCATTAATGAATACGAACGGATTTGATTTCAGCTTGTTGGAAGGGTAATGTCGAGGTTCGACCCAGAAATCTGCTGTGGTATTAGCCAAAAAGGGAAGTGACTTCATGAATGGTTGACTTGAGAAATGGTTATGATTTATTGCGTGTTTCCTTTATCATTGGCATTATGTGAAAGTGTTGGAATGAGACTTTAGTTGATAAGAGGTTTCCTATCTATATTCGATTGTTATGTGCAGCTACTGTAAATGGAAGTTATCGTTTTGAGTGTTTGAGTTATGTGGTATATCATATAATTGCACCTAGATTGCAGGAATGGGTTATTACAGCTGATTCGGGACTATTCAGAGTGTAGATGTGAGGTTCTAATCTTGTGTGTGATTTCGGGAAGTGAAATGTGGTTCTATGACTTATGGGCTAGACTGGATTGTGTGATTTTAGTTAAGATGTGTTATCGGACCTATAAGAGATAGGGTGGCATGGGATCACCCCCTGGGTATATACATGGTAAAGTTATTCAGCTATTGGTTGGCTTTTAGATCAACTCTTAGTACGTTCGAGGATGAACATGTGTTTAAGTGGGGGAGGATATAAGGACCCAATCGGTCGTTTAGAGATTTTGCACCTTGATCACCATTTCTCGGGCACGACTTGCCCCGTGTTATGTATTATGACTAATGTAGATCGTTAGTTTTAGTTTTTAGGAAAATTTGGAATGAATTTAAAAGAACAGTTTCAGTAGAAAGCCTTGAATTTGAAATGTTTGACCAATAGTTGACTTATTTGAATACGAGCTCGGATTGGATTTTTTATGATTTGGTTAGCTTCGTTGGGTGATTTATGACTTAGGAGCGTGATCAGAAGTGATTTGGAGGTCCGGTGTAGAATTAGGCTTGAATTGGCGAAGTTAGTATTTTGGCAAATTCCGGTTGATAGGTGAGATTTTGATCCGAGGGTCGTAATGGAATTCCAAGAGTTGTTGTAGCTTCGTAATCTCAATTGTGATGTGTGTGCAAAATTTCAGGTCATTCGGACGTCGTTTGGTCGGGTTGTTGATCGAAATGTATTCAGGAAGTTTTTGGAAAAACTCAGGCTTGAATTAAATGAGTTTTGAGTAATTTAATGTCGTTTGAGGTGTTTTGATGATTGAAAAAAGATTGAATGATGATATGGATTATGTTGGTATGTTTGGTTGATGTCCTGAAGGCCTCGAGTGACTTTCGGATGGTCAATCAGATCATTTTGTGCCTTAAAAGATAGCAAAAATTGCAGGCTTCAGTTGCAGGTCTTTTGTTCATTGCGATAGCATATAAGCTTTGGGGAAGTCCATATTTTTGTTCTTTGTGTTCGCACAAGTTGGGATGCGATCGAATAGTTGGGTGAAATTGTTCTTCGCGAACGCATCGTTAAGGCCGCGTTAGCATAGAGTAAAAACGGCCTGAGGTATTGTTTGGAATTTGTTCATCGCGAACGCGGAGTGTTGCCCGCGATCGCATAGTGTAATTATGCTGAGCATTGCATTCGCATGAGACCTGTTATGTTTGCATATGGTTAATTATGGGAGTTGATTTTTTTGTGCTTGTGATCGCGAAGGTTCTTCCGCGATCGCATAGAAGAAAGTATTGCCTGGGCAGAATGTTTTAAAATCATCTTGTTAGCGAATGTGGGTTTAATTTCACCCATGCTGCTCGTTTGTTTGGAGATTCTTGAAGGAAATTAAAAGGGGATTCAAAGGGAAACGACTTGAGGTAAGAATCTTGGTCTTAAAACTCGATTATATTGTGAAATCCACCTGGAAATTCATGTAAATTAAGCCTAAAATTGATGAACTAGGGCTTGAGATTTTGAAATTTGATTTGGGGATTTGATGGGTCATTTAAACTCGGATTTGAGAGTTCTTGGTATGTATGGACTTGGCGAGATAAGGAACCCATTGATGTATAAATTTCTGAGTTCCCTTAGCATATTGTGATGTGTTCGCTCTGATTTTGGATAGATGCGACGCTCGTGGAGGCCGATTTGAGGAGCAAAGGCGTCGCGAGCTAGAGATTTCGCCGGTTCGAGGTGAGTAATGATTGTAAATGATATCCCGAGGGTTTGAAACCCCAAATTTGCACAACATAGTGCTATGTTGAGGTGAAACACAAGCCTTATGACGAGCGCGGGGTTATTTACTACTGGGGATTGTGACTTGGTCCGTCCCGTTTGATATTTTACCGCGTATTTAACTGAAGTATGTTTGTTATCAACATGATTTGGGCTTCTTGCCATATTTTGGGTTTCATACCGACTACTAGAGTCCTTCGTGGACTTTTATCACTCTTTCCTCACTATTTGATATATTACTTGAACGTTGTCCTGTTGATTATACTATTTTACAAACTCAACCACTTTAATTAAATTTTGAGACTTAATTGATATTTCCACTATTGTTTGGGTTGAGCACTACTATTCTATTGATGCCCGAGGGGCTTATGATGTTTCTAGACTGAGTGAAACCGAGGGCCTGAGATACATTTATATGCCACGAGGTGGCTTTCAATCCTTGTGAGTGATGTAAGGAGGCTTTCAAGCCTCGTGAGTGATGTGAGAAGGATTTCAGGCCTTGAGTATGATGTGAGGAGGCTTTCAGGCCTCGAGTGTGATGTGAGAAGGCTTTCAGGCCTTGAGTGTGATGTGAGGAGGCTTTCAGGCCCCGAGTATGATGTGAGAAGGCTTTCAGGGCTTATGTTGATGTAGCGCTTGGGCCGTAAGGGGCCCTTTCCGGAGTCTGCACACCCACAATGAGCGTAGGTGCCCATATGATCTGAGAGTGAGCCCGAGGGGCTGATACTATGCTGAGTGACTGATACTAAGCCCGGGGGGCTAATACTGTGTTGAGCAATTGATATTGAGCCTGAGGGGTTGGTACTTTTTTGAGATATTGCCCGAGGGGCGAACTTTTATGTGTTGATCTCGCATATTTACTTACCTTTTTACCTGTTATATTGTGGTATTTGTGCCCGAGGGGTGAATTTTCTGTGCTTATTGGCACTAACTGTTTTGAAATCATTTCGTAACAGTTAAAAAGATCATTTTCAAAAGAGCTTTAAACTGAGCCAAGATATTTCCAAAGACTTCACAGCTTCACTGTTTTCTCAAAGGATTGTACACTGCTTCTATACAGCGTGATGGTTTGCTTTTCGTGATTTCTTACTGCTTAGTTGTTATTTACCTTTACTACTCACTGAGTTGGAGTACTCACTTTACTCCCTGCACCTCGTGTGCAGTTGTAGGTATTTATTCACCCTGTAGGGGGTATTGGCTGTTTGGAGGCAGAGCGGTAGGAGTTTAGCGAGGTGCTTGCCAGCGTTCGCAGCATCGTCTTCTTTCTATGTTATTCATTATTCATGTTCAGTGTATTTCTAGATTTGTAAATGTAATTACAATCTTATAGATGCTCATGACTTGTGACACCCCAGTTTGGGCTGTGTTTGGGTTGTACTTCCGCTAAGTAATGTTATTGAATCATCTTTAAAACTGTTTACCCATATTTATCTAATTTTGAAAAAGGCAATTTAGGTTGGTTGGTTGGACTTGTCTTCACGAGAGACGCCATCACGATCGGAATGGGGTTTGGGTTATGACAGGTTTCAAACAGGTCAAGTCAGAAAAGAACTAATTACACTAAGTGCACATTTATGAAAACCTTGTTTAATCACAGAAACATTTAGGCAAAGTATTAAAGAAAGTAGTCAAATTATCACACGAATCGATAGGGATACAAGACCTCTTAGCAAGGCATGTAAATTAGGTAACAATATAAGCCTGTAAAGTTAGGATTGATTAACTAATTCGATACTAGCAGTACCGTAAGGATGCTAAGTTCAGAACAATTTTGGGGCCAGCAAACAGTATGCATGTGACAAGTTAAAACAATAAGTTATCCTTTAAGAGGATTCATATTATTCGAAGATAACCAATCTCAGCAGTACCAGCTATAGGACTAAAAGAGAATCATATAGACATGCAGAATCATGCTAAGAATGGACTTCAAACATGCTGGATTGTAAACATAGTTCAAGGATACATAGATACGAAATGACAACGGATAGTCACTCGCCAGTTAAGCAAGCAAACCAAAATAACACCACATAATCGAGAGTCAAAAATATTTGGCCTTGGCTTTCAGCCGGCCAAATATTATAGAAAGATTATAGAACTAAGCCTTAGATTTCTTAGTGAGAATATTGAGAGTTTGAGTCTGTCTAAAGGCGAAAGGGAGAAGGGTTTAAATAGTGTTCAATTAGGCAAACAAATAAGGGTATTAATCAAACACATATAAGTAAGGAAATAAATTAATCACATAATAATAAACGTGGAATAATAGCGTGTAATCAGGCGAGTAACATTTAAAATAAGAAAAATATCAATTAACAATCAGTTCAAGGCAAATAAGGTAAAGAAATAATAGAAACATAGTAGATTGAAAAAAATAAGGAAAATATCAATACCATACGAGAAAGGAAAGAGTAACATTCTCAAACCCTGGTTTTAGGTAAACCATAAAATCAGTATGGAAACAAGGGCAAAATAATCACATAATGTGTATAATGAATATAGACATGAGATTTATTCAAGAAGAAACAAAGAATCAAACTAGAAAAAGATCTGAAACCCTAATTTAGGGCAAATAAAGGAAATTAGCAGTAATATGCAGATTCACGCATAATAAAGTGAATATAGATGAGACAATGCTAAAAATCAAAGTTTGAACCCATTTAGGTTCGAATCAAAGAGAATCTGAAACCCTAACCTTTAGGGCTCAGTAAGAATCTACAAGAGATACAAAAAACAACCATACTCACAAAGAACGGAGGATGAACAGAGAAAGAATACACAACAAGTTAAGGATTTTGAACCAAATTTGGTTCGAATCTCTCAAGATCTGCTTTCCATTTTAGGCAAGACATTAGGTAATACAGAAATCGGGTAGTCGGTAAGGAGTAGCGGCCAAATAAGGTAATAAATCAATAATTGATTCCATTAAAAGGGTTGGAGTGATATGGACTGTTGATTTTGGGAGATCAACGGTCCTGATTTAAAGATGTTGGGTCAGGTAATTTGGATGGGTACAACACTTGGTTAAGGTGTCTTGGACTGGGGTACTGGGCTGGGGTAATTGGCTAGTGTATAGATCCGAAATTGGGATTTTATGGGGCTATATTTTAATTATCCAATTTAACCAATAAATAATTTATAAAAAATAATTAATAAATAACAAAAATATCACTTGTGTATGAAAATGATTTAAAATAATTACTTAATATAATATAAATATAAAAATTCATTTTATGCATAAATAATATAATTATACATTCATATGGGCTATTATTGTAAAATGTGTAATTTAGCCTTATAAAATGTAAATGTAATTAGAGAAATGCACTGAAAAGTATTAAAGCATTATGGTGGTATACATGATAAGTTTTGATGATTAAATCATCATAAAAATCAATTTGGAGGGTAACTATTGGATATTTATATAACAAAAATGCAAAAATAAATTGATTTAAAGCCCATAAAATTATAGAAAAATTATGAAAGACACTTGTGCATGCTTGAAAATCCAATGATAATTCATGTGCACTATTTGAAAATATATATGTATATTTAATTTATGTGAGGGAAAAATTGGGTATCAACAGCTGCCCATCTTTACCCTGGAAGGATGAAAGAGTTGTCGGGTAAAAAAATGATGACCGATTTTGACTGAATGGGGTGATTGAAAAGTATGGGCCGCACTCTGGTTTTTGAGCTGCTTACATATCCCTGGTATTACAAGAATCAGTTCTTGTGTAGTTCTGGGCCCAATGGTGAATGAAACTGATGAAATTGTTATATGAATAGTCGTGTGTTTTGGAAAGTGTTCTTTTGGGAAGGATAGTATCGGATGGATTTATGTGGAGTTATGAATGTGGATCTAAAATGTAATGGATGTATCACAGGGCATGTAATCTAAAAGGTTATAAAGGCGAGTAATTGATGTGAGTCGGTCATGTCTGGAATAATGGCCGAGTGTGAATGATATGAGAAAAAATCGGAGCGAAGGTTGCTCTTATTTGAAGAACAGTTAACTCCTGAATTACCTGTAAACTTAAAACATTATGCGTGCAAATATATATATGGATTATTGCGAGAATTTAAACATGATGCAGACTCCCTTTAGACCATGAAGGTTGCCTTAAGATGGTGAGGATGATGTCTTTCGACCATGACGTCCTGGGCCATAAGTTGTGAGATAAGGGATTTGCATGCCATGAAATGATGTTCTTGGGCCATGTGAATGGTTACTCTGAACCATGACTCCTTTGAATAATGATATGCAATATTGAAAGATCCCCAGACCATAGCATGTTGTCTTCAAGCTATGAGGATGATGCCTTCAAACTATGATGCCTTCGGACGGAGACATGGTGATGCATAATATGAGAAAAAAAAGACAGAGCTTAATCTTGTATAGGATCGGGATAGATCTTAGCCCCGGCGAAGGTGAAATAGTGCTACGCTTTAGGTAGGGTAACGTTCAGTCATTAGAAAATGAAAGGCAGAGCTTCGCCTTATGCAAATAGGGAGGCAGGTCTTAGCCTCATGCAGGATTTGAGACAGAGCTTAGTCTCATGCAAAGAGAAAGAATTGCTTAGACTTATGCAAGGGAGGTAGGGCTTAGCCTCATGCAAGATTTGAGACAGAGCTTATTCTCATGCAAAGAGAATGCAATGCTTAGCCTTATGCAAATAGGGAGACAGAGCTTAGCCTCATGCAAGATTCGAGATAGTGCTTAATCTCATGCAATGGGAAGGCATAGCTTAGCCTTATGCAAATAGGGAGGTAGGGCTTACCCTCATGCAAGATTCGAGACTGTGCTTAGTCTCATGCAATGGGAAGGCAAAGCTTATATGGAAATAGGGAGGGAGGGCTTAGTCTCATGTATATGGAGGAGACAATACTTAGTCTCATGCAACGGGACGACAGAGCTTAGCCTTATACAATTAAGGTGGCAGAGCTTAGCCTCATGCAGATAGAGTATACAATGCTTAGTCTCATGCAATGGGAAGGCAGAACATAGCCTTATGCCATTGAGGAGGGTGGTCTTAGCCTCATGCAAATAGAGGAGACAGTGCTTAGTCTCACGCAACAATTGAGACAGATCTTAGCCTCGTGCAAAGAGAAGGCAATGCTTAGCCTTATGAAATTGAGGAGGCAGGGCTTAGCCTCATGCAGATAGAGGAGACAATGCTTAGTCTCATGCAAGAATTGAGACAGAGCTTAGTCTCCTGCAAAGAGAACGCAATGCTTAGCCTTATGCAATTGAGGAGGCAGGGTTTAGCCTCATGCAAGATTTGAGACAGTGCTTATTCACATGCAATGGGATGGCAGATCTTAGCCTTATGTAAATAGGGAGGCAGGGCTTAGCCTCATGCAAGATTCTAGACAGTTCTTAGTCTAATATAGTTGGAAGGCAGAGCTTAGATTTATGCAATTGAGGAGGCAGGGCTTAGCCTCATGCAGATATAGGAGACAAGGCTTAGTCTCATGCAATGGACAAATCACAAATAAGAGCAGAATATTTCTTAGCTGGAAATATATTTGCGCTTGGCGATCCGATTGTTGTGGAGATAATGATTTTGAGACGCACGTACTTTTGGTTATTCCTTGTTCCTTCATCCAAAGAAAAATCATTTTTTTGCAGGGGATGTTTTTTTGTGCCTTTGTTTGCTTGTTTTTCTTTGCTTTGCTTTGCTCTTGAGATCCTGGGTAATATCAGGTTGCCATAGAAATAAGGTTTTCAAAAAATATACATGTATTTGATGAAATAGAGTTATTTGGAAAACATAGCGGTATGTAATATCAAATAAATTAGATAAATTAATGACTTCGACACTTTTTGAGACATTCAATCTTCTTTACACTAGAATTTTGAGGGTCCTCCTCAAAGTTCTGCCCCGATTTTGTAAGTGATTCATCGGCCGTCATGTCACGAAGTTTGTTGGACCTGCTCCAAAATTTTTAGAATCCTTCTCAAAATTCTGCCCGAGTTACTTAACTGATTCTCTGACTGTCCTACATATGTCGTCAATTGTACTTGCTCTGGAATTTTGAGGGTCCTCCTCAAAATTCTGCCCAAGTTTCTAGTTATGGGAAATGAAAATTTTATTAAGACGTGACTGAACCCACAGGGCTGCCTATCTATCCCCTCTTAAATGAGAATTAGGTCAAGCGTAGTTAGTTAGATTATATGAAGAAGTGTGAACAATTTAAATATAGCATCTCTTGACTGCATCCGAATTGATAGGTTTTGGCCAAAATTTTTTGTCCATTTCTGCAAGTATGAGTGCTCCTACTTTTAGAAATCTGTGAATCGTATAAGGACCTTTCTAGTTAGGTGAAATTTTCCTTTTGGCTTCATCTTGATGTGGAAAGATTCGCTTCAACACCAGCTGCCCTGGTGTGAACTGTCTTGGTTTGAACTTTCTGAATTTTTGCTTCGCTACCGGACACATTGGATTGGTAGGCAATTTATGAGCCACTATAGATATGCTCAAACTGGACATGTCATCATATGACCACGCAAAAGTATCCTCATACTTTTTTAGGAAATTAGTGTATTCTTTCTTCTCTGATGGTGATAGGTGAATACTTATGCGAGTTTCTTTGATGGTTTCAGAATCTCCCAAATTGACTATTTGGATTTTGTCCAGGTTGGACTTAGGCTTATTCTCAAAATTATCAACTTCTCTTATAACTTCCTCAGGTACCTCACCTTCTTGTTCCGAGTCATTATCCTTATGTTGCGTTGTCTTATTACATGTCACAACCATTGGTTCATCAAGGCAAGAAATAATAATATTGTAGAAGAAAAATATGAAAGATAACGATAATAAAACATCAAATTATTTGATAAATGCTAAAACGTTAAACAAAATATCATATAGATGACTTCAAAACAATGTTTTCCAAAACAAAATACTAAAATAAAGATGTTTTCAAAACAAAATGCCCAAAAGACTTATTTTTTGAATAACATTAGTAGGCATGCTACCCCGTGACTAGTCTGGACCTTGATGGTGTGGAGGTCTAGTTCTTTAGTAATTCTCCCCTCTCCATCGTGTGCATGGTAAGACCTTCTTCCTTCTCCTCCTCAACTATCACACTGCAATCCATATCTTCGTCTTCTAGAAACAGGTTCCTTAGCCTAGTATCTTCCTCTTCTTCAGATCCACATATTGTATTGACCTGCTGAAAGCTCTGACTCAGATGCGGCACTGGCTACTCAAGAGGGTAATAGGTACCATGCCATTGGGGAGACCAATCATCATATTCTTAACATGTATAATGATATCCGAGCCCAAAAGTTATGCCATGACTTTTCAATAGTATCAGTTTGGTAATTCCTTGGAGTTTCTTTCCAAGACCTTTGCCGGATTCATACCCTGACCATGCTAGTATTCTTTCTATTTTGCCGATCCACCATTTATAATTCTCAATTGCATTTTCATGCTCGATGTGGTGATAAGTTTCTCCACCCATCTTTCTTCTATTCTTGACAACCGGCACGGTTTGATTGGTGTAGATGGGATTACATCCGTCTACATGGATGATTACCTCCTAATGGTTCCATTCAAACTAAACAGCCTGATGTAGCGTAGAAGCCATAAATCCAGCGGCATGTATCTAAGGTCATCCCAGTAAAAGATTATATGTAGCAGATATGTCCAATACCTGAAACCCAACATCAAACCAAGCTGGGCCTATCTGCAAACAAAGGTTAATTTCTCCAATTGTGGCCCTTTGATACCCATCAAATTCTTTCACATTCATACTCCCTGCTTGTATCTCATGGATATCATTACCCAACCTTTTTAGACTAGTCAATGGACAAATGTTGAGGCTTTAACCCCCATCTATTTGGACTCTGGTGACGAATTTGTCCTCGAACTCTACAGTGATGTGCAGTGCTCTGTTGTGACTCAGTCCTTCAAGTGGTAGTTCATCTTCGTGAAAGGTGATCTTGTGGCTTTCCAATAATTGCCCTACTATGTTGGCTATTTCTCCATTGGTGATGTTGTTGTGCACATAAGCTTCATTCAACACTTTAATTAACGCATTCATATGTATCTCTGAATTCTATAGCAGTGACATAATGGAAATTTGAGCAGGGGTTTTGTTCAGATGATAAACAACAGAGTATTCTCTTGCATGTACTTTTCTCTAGAGAGAGCAGTTTCAATGATGGGTTGTTTGGCATCAACTTCCTTTCTTGTTCCTCCCAAATTTTCAGGTGTATAGATTCTTCCAATTCTGGTCATCCCCTGTGCAGCACCAGACTCTTCCATTTTTGCATTTCCTTGTCTCCTAGCTTGAGTAACATAATCCAACTGTACGGCACTGGAATTGAAGGGTGGTGTGGATGCTACTGTCATAATGAATGGTGTGGCTACTTCTACTTCAAATGGAGTAGGTGTAGTCGCAGGTGTTGTCACTTCAATTTCAAACGAAGCTGATGCGACGACTTCAACTTCAACTGGTGACTGTATCTGTACCACAATAGGAGTGAGTGTGACTGCAGGTTTCTCAGGGTTGTTACCTTCTCGAATAAGCCCCATTGATCTTTCGGGATCACATTCTTCATCAGTTTCTATCACATTTACTCCTTCACCCCTATTATCTAGAAGGGGATTGTTGCGGACATTGGGTGCGACTTCCTTCGCTTGTATGACTTTGGTATCAGTCAAGTTCTGAATTTTGTTTTTTATGGTGCGACATTCATCAATAGTATGCCCATTCATGTCAGAATGGTACGCACATGTTTTGTTCAGGTTGACCCATTGGGAGGAGTTCCCATGGAGATAGTGGGAATAGGGGTGACATATCCGTCAACCTTTAGTCTTTCATATAGTTGGTCGATAAGTTCCGCAGTAGGGGTGTATTGTCTGGGAAGCCTGCAATCAAAATTGGGTCTGGGTTTTTGATAGTTTTGACGGGTTAGAGGTGAATGTTAATAGGATGTATGGGTATTATAAGTATGGTGAACGGTAGCGGATTGAGGATATCTAGGAGGTGGAGGTTTGTATGTAGGTGGAGGTGTTTGGCATATGAGTGGAGATTTTGGGGGCCATCATCATTTCCCCTACTTTTTTCTTCTTTCATACACCCCCTGAATGTAATGCTTTGTTCGTGTCCTACAATGTATCAAAATTGGTTACCATCCCACTCTTGATCCCTTCTTCAATACTTTCTCCGAGTTTGATGATGTCAAAGAATTTGTGATTTTTGATGACCATTAAACTTTTATAGTATTGTGGGTCCTGGGCCCTGACGAATTATGTTCATCTGCTCTTCCTCTAGTGCTGGCCTAACCTTTGTAGATTCTAACCTCCATCGAGTAGCATACTCGCAGAAAGTTTCCGTTGGCTTCTTCTTGAGGTTCTGTATGTAGAAGATGTCCACTGAACTCTCTTTATTAAACATGAATCGATCCATGAAGTCTGATGCCATGTTTACCCAACTAATCTACTTCTTGGGATTTTGACTGATGTACCAAGATAGGGCGTCTCTAGTGAGACTCCTTATGAATAGTTTCATGTGAATTCTTTCATCTTTCCCAACTCCTATAAGCTTATCATAGTATGTCGTCAAATGTACCTTCGAGTCACCCGTTCCATCAAACATCTCGAACATAAGGGTTTTGTAACCCTCCGACAGTTCTACATCTTGTTGTATACATAGATCCTCATAATTCAGACCCTCAATTCCTTTTGCCTCTTTCAACACCTTGGACATGGATTGTGATCTTCTTGATCTTCTCCGCCATATTCTTAATGAGCAGGTGCTTCTCGATGGATTTTGGAGTGTATGAGATTAGCTGAGTAGAGTTGGGTAAGGTTTCCACGTATATGGGATTGTTTTGGTGGGTGCCGGGAGTTGGAGTGTAGTGGTGATCATTAGTTGAATTTTGTGGATCAGGGATAGGTTGTGGGGTATTCTGTGGAGTATGGTAAGTGGTTTGTGGATACTAAGTAGGAAGATGTTGGTGTTGAGGAGAAGTTGGTACTGGTGGAGGATTAGAATTTTGGGGAGATGTTGTGTATTGATGGGGTGTGAAAGGATTTTGTGGATGTTGGTTTAGTGTGTTTTAAGGATGTGCTGGGTTTTGAGCATTTTGCTTGTTAAGATTTGGGACGTTTAAGGTGAAGGAGAGGTTTGCCAAGTTGCGGACCTGCTCGAGTTCCCCTTGCAATTCTAGTATTTTCTGTTCCAATTGTAAGACGAAATCATCCTGTGCCGGAGTACTCCGACCATATGAAGTTTTAACATTTTCCACGTGCACAACATTTTCTTTTTGGATACCACTCATATCGTCCATCTTAGCCTTTCCTTTGCTTTTTGGATTACTTGGAGGAGGAGGTGGTGGAGGGCCTCTAGATTTAGTGTGATATGATGACGATGCTAGTATGTGCGAACCAACCTTAGGGGATGGGAATAATCAAAATAAAGAAAAATTCAAAAAGGTGAACAAGTAAGTAAGGATTCTGAAAAGTATTTGCAGTATTTAAACACGTATAGCAGGAATGCAAATTCGCGTCCTAATTTAGCGAATCTCGTTGCCGATGTAAGCCTAGCGACAATAAGATTTGGAGAAATTTAATGCTGATAAATGCCTCATTTCATTAATGTCATAAGTAAGATGAACCTAAAAATGATAATAAATAAATTGTTACTAATGAAATTTGCCTTATTACATTCAAATTCCAAAATGATTCAAAAAAACCAGATAAACCTAATCTACTTGGTCCCAGAGGGACCTTATCCATATTTGACCCTCTTGGCTTCGTTTATCAGATTCCCCAGGTCATGCATGTCCAGCAGTATGTACGCCATTGCTAGGTGTCCTTCTTCGTTCCCCTCTGCATTCTGACAGTCTACGACCTTTTTCCTCATCTTCCCTTCTAGTTCCATTACACCATGCTCCAAATATTCCAACCTTTCTGTCGACCTTGTAGCCATTTCTCTCCACTTGTTAATTGACTCCATGTCGAACTTGTGTTGTTCAAAATGCCCGGCTTTAGACTCAAGGACTCTTTTGCGTAGCTTTTCATACTTCACTTGTGCTATAGTTGCCTCATGTATGACCCCGTTTCATTGACCAATCCCTGGCTCGACTATTCCTGATATGTTATCTTCTAACCATGATGGGTAGAAGTACGAATGACCTATGTGATATCAATCTGGCTCGATGGTATCCTTTTCCACCATAATCTTCAAATGACACATGTGCTGGGCCTTACATTTGTATGGAATAGCGTCATCCTAAAAATATTCTTTGTAATGACTCCTTTTGGAGACTCGTGGTATGACTTGTTTTCTACCAGCTTATCTCATGACCTTGATAGGAACATAGGGATGAATTCCACTTAACCCAATCAACACCAGATGCGGAATATCCCTAGATCTGATGATGAATTCTTTAGTAGAGAACCACTCGAACATCCAATGAACCTTGTCCTCGGCCAAATTTCTAAAAAATTATTCCTATTCTGTAGCATTCTTTAGCTGTACAAACATGTCTGGGATAAAGGACATTCTTTTTGGATGGTGGAAAGCTATGTGATCATTCCATGGTCTCCGAGGAAATATATTGGCCTCTCTAAAGATGTTCTAGCAACCAAATCTGCAGCAGCAAGTTACAACCCTCAAAATGTTTGAACCCTTTCTTGTAATAATCCAGAGCCCAGTATATTTCTGCTACAATCTTTGGAATAATAGTATATGTTTGTCCAAAAATTCCCTCCATTAAAGCTTTTTTACCATGGACAACCTGGTGTGAATTTTGTCCCATTGTCTTAGAAACACTATCATACCCAGAAAGCAGACGATGAATACAAAAACCCTACAATGAGTCCAACCCGGGGAAGTGATGAGAATTTATCATGAAAGATACAGTAAGTTTTGTTGTGTCTGTATCGTTCATAGAGGAAGTCAAAGGGTATGTAGGACTTCTTCAGACATGCCAAGTCGTCATTCTTTCTCAGACCCATCATCTTTAGAAACCCCCTAGTTGTGTGATTTTTTGGTACTAGTAAACCGGGACTATCCCATTGTAATCCAGTAAATCCTCTTATTTCCTCCAAAAGAGGAGTCATTTCTATATTGCCAAAACGGAATACAGCCTTTTCTCCGTCCTAGAACATACTAGCAGCCTCGATCAGCATGTTGTTTGGTTGGATGTCCAATAAGGACGGTAAGTTTCCAAGAACCCGTTTCACGTGATTTTTGCTGCTTGGAAAAAGGTTTTCCCACCAATCCAGCAATGATGGTGGTATATTGTGGACCATGCCGAACCCGGGGACTTTGTGCATCATTTTCTGCAAAAAAATATAGAGCTAGACGCTTGCCCCCTCCGAATTCGACTACTTACTCATTAACGATTAGCATGTTGGCATTTATATCTCCAAATAATGCACATATCGTGGTTGCGTTCGTTGGGATTATGGAAACACCGGTGGACTTTGGACAAGGTTTTCTTAGAGGGTTATTATGCGGACAACATATTAACCCAGAGTAGGTTTGACCATGATGCAAGTATAGTCATTATCAAAGTAAGGCTTCTATAAAAGTCTAGACTAGTACCCTCAAGAGGACAACTTGAGAAGGAAAGGCAAGCAGTCACGGATTGCACTGTTGATCGACCAGTTTTACCGCAAATAAGCCTTTCCAAATTTAAAGGGTGATTTTAGAAAGAGCGCGGACATCAAGTGCCGCTATGGTATTAGTACGCACGAGTGGAATATGATGTTGCGCAAGCATTATGCAAAAAATAAAACACTGTGAAGTATTTTCACATGTTTGGAAATAAATGTAGTATTGAATGAACGTAAAGACATAAAGGAAAGAAAAACAGGGAAGAAATTAGTTTGCGAAATGAAGGAATTGTAATAAAGAAAATAAAGGGGGTAAGGATTGGGGAGATACATGATATAGCAAAATTGAAAGTCGGGAACATGATTAGGAAATAAGGGGAAACACACATTGTAATTGAATTAAACGAAGAGTTGCATATGAAAGGGGAAATAGGGAGAAGGATGTGCATGTAGCAACAAAAAGGAAAGCAAGAGCAAAATAATAAAAATACGCTTATCGGGAAATACTAATTCATGTAGATCAAGCTCGTAATGGTAAGAGCTTAAAGATAATCCCCAACAGAGTCAACATGCTGTCGCGCCCCCCTTTTCCTTGCAAAATCGGGTTTCGCATTTAAAAACTCTTTTGAGAGGGTAGAGAAAAGAATTGGTTAGAGTCGCCACCTAACGGATTACGGTATGTTAGGGCACCTATAACAGACAACTCAGATTGTACTAGTTTGCATCACCATAGATTGGGTAAGGGATCAAAATTACCTTGAGGGGAAGGTGTTAGGTACCCCTCGAGGTCCACAACGGTGGGTCGCGACCGAACTTAACTTATGAATTAGTCTAATAAAGAATCTAGAGAATTATTTAATAACGATGGGGGGTCCTAAATTTTTTAGCCTAAAGGATCACCCCGTGCAATATAAATAATACTTTGTAACTCCCTCGAGTCGGGGCGTTACTCATATTATTCAGCGGGCATAAACTATCATCTCTTGCTACCCAATTACTATATTTAAGTTGTTACTTAAAGCGCTCTAGTTGATTGTAATTCGTTTCCAATGCGTGCACACGTTCCTTACCTATGGTCCTGGAGGCATTAGGACTTCTATTTGAGGTGGTTCTAGACTCAGCTTAGGTTGCTCAAAATTGTAAAACTAAGAGACATATAAAACACATTGGACTTTTCATGCAATAGCAGATAAAGGCTCAATTTAGCCTCCACACATAAGGCAGCAAATGCGCACAAACATATTGGCGTATTGACAATTTAATAAGTTAAGGATATTAGATACTATAGACATGAATTCTACATGATTATGGATTTTTAAACATGCTAGCATTAATGTCTCAGTGATCGTGTAATTGACTACTGATTTCAATTAGATCATTTGAACATATAGGCAAGTTATCTAAGCGTTTTATTTAGTAACTAACAGTGGTGATTACTCGATTATATTTAGAATTAGTTAACTGAGTGTGAGCACGTGATTTTTGCCACGCTTAATTTACTCCTATAAATTCTTTAGAGTTAGAATTTTTCTTTTATTATTTGAATTTTTAGGAATTAATTGCATGATTTTGTATCTTGTCTGCATTTTTGTGTGCATTTTAATTCATAAAAAAGTACAAAAATAGTACACTTGAATTTAGAATTTGATTTTATATTTTAATCAATTAATATTACTAAAACAAGAGAAAAATAACAAAAAATAGGCTTTTTACAATTTTAAATTTTACATTTTTAAATTTTTTGAATTTAGTTTCCTCTTAAATTAGGAATTATTTAATTGGTATCATCTTAGATTTAATTTGGGTCTTTTATTTTACATAATAAAATCAGAAAATTCAAAAAAAAAAAATATAAGTAAAATACACAAAAATGAATAAATGAGAACGCTGGCCATGTTTGGGCCATTTTCATGAAAATCCCAGCCCAACACCCTTGAAACCCAACCAACTCGGACCAAAACCAGCCCAAATCCACACCCTTACCCGATCCAGTTCCCCCCTTCAGCAAAACGACGTTGTTTTGGCTACAGTTAATCTCAACCGTCCATTACCCTCATCCAACGGCACACATTGATGTTAATGTTTTTAATAAAAGTGTCCTAAAAAGCCCCATTAACCCTAGACAAATCCCATCCTCCTCGTACACTTCCCCATCTTCTGTAACACCACTGCCGACCACCGTCCCCCCGCCGTATCTTCGTCGTCCGTCGCCGGCCGAAAATTGCCTCCGCCAGCGGCGATGCCTCAAATTACCCCCAAATTTCACCACATACTCTCCTTCTCCTCCTCTTTCCAACCCTCAAATCTCGTTCCCTCAATTCATTGCCAATTGTCTCGAATTTTAAATCTAAAATCCGGTCAAAACCCTAATCCATCCAATAGCTCCCAAATTCACACCATGTCACCTCCTGCACCTCCTCGTTCCATATCTCTCATTGGTTTTGTTCAAAAATCCCTGGAACGCTTCAAATCTATCAACCCCTATCCTTCTCAACTGTTTGAATTTGTTTTGAAGAACCAGGCCTTAATATTTCGCGGGCTGGTAAGGGTTTTCGACTGTAGTAGACCTTAGTCTTATGTTTTCACTTGAAAACACAAGGTTAAGGTCTAATCCGGTTGAAAATCAAGTATTTATTCACCATCCTTGGTGCCGCTGTAGGTACTTCCTGTTATCTCTTCTTTATTTTTCTGTTTACTCGTATTATTTGTGTTGTTTGCTTCATCTTGATTTCAATTTTCAGCAATTAATCTGGAATTAATTTTGTCCTCATTTTGTTTTTTTTAGGATTTTATTCTTTGTTGATTGAGTATAATATTCCTGCCTGCATTTTTTTAGATTTTTAGTTTTGATTCCTGAAATTTCGTTGGTTATTAAGGCCTTTTGTTTCTAACCTGACTGATAATAGAGATGATTTTGTATTAATTTGTGTTTAATAGTTTAGTTTAATGTTTTGATTTTGTTGGATTGATGGTTTGGTAAAGAATGATTTGGGATTAAGTTTGTAGTTTTATTTAGTTTTGGTAATTTAGTCCCATAGTTTTGAACCTGGTTGGATATAGCTAAATAAATCACTCTTTAGTCAACTATAGTTGGATTTCAACCAAAATAAAGGGGTGTGGTTGGGTTAGTAATTTGGGGGGCATTCAAGGGTAGCTTAGGCATTGAAAATGGCCCAGCTTGTTAAGGATCGATAATTTTAGAACTTAAACAAGGGTAGTATAGGTATTTCATAGGTATAAGAACACCCTAGGGCCTTCTAGAAGGGGGCCTTAGTGTAAGTTTCTGCATTTTTAATGCAGTAACTTGGGCAACAAGCTAAAACTTTAGGATTAACAAGTAATTTATGAAAATAAAAGAGGGGGAAAAGGTGTGACTAAGTTCCAGAATCTTCTTACCCTTTCTCTGCCTAAAAAAGGCAGCCCCAATGCCTTCATTTAAAGGGGGTCAGCGATCGAAAAAGAGTTTCCACCATCTGAAAATTTCCATGAGAATTGCTCAACAAGTTTCAAATCTGAAATTTGAATTTAAAATTCCAAACTTTCTGAAAATCCATAAATATACAAAAAAACCAGTAGAAAATTCCAAAAAAAATGTTGTTCCATTCAAATTGAAAGTTTGTTTGCAAGCTAGTTTTAATCCGAGCTTTCCTATTGTTTTGTAGATTCAATTTCGAGTCATTTTGGGTTTTATTCAAGCTGTCCTGAGATGTTTCTATTTGCTAAAGTTTTAGAGGTTTATTTCAAGTGAATTTGAGTCTAATTAGGTTGGTTTCTATTTGAGTTTTATTCTACTGAAGTTCAAGAGTATTTTGAGGTCAATTTTGAGTTACTGTGGGTTTGTGCAAGCTAGTTTTGGGCTGATTTGTTATTTGCTGCTGGTTGTTGAATATTTCTGGATTTCTAAACTTACTCCTGGGTTGTTCGTTATTCAATACTGCTGGAAATTATTTACTACTGCTGCTGATCACTTCCTCTATTCATTGTATCTCCATTTCTAGGTATTTGCTCCTCTCCTATTGTTTTGGTGCTGATTTGAAGTGGAAATAAAATTAAAATGCTCGATCATCTGCTCCCTGGACCGTGCCTGTTCGAATTGTTATGTATGCATAGCTAAGTGGATGTTGGATGTAATTGTCTAATGTAGTTTAATTTTGATTTGTTTGTACATAATCCTGGATTGTATAATTAGGACTGCAATGGACGGTTTAGATTGTTAAGTTTGGAAGAGCATTAGCTTTAGTATAGTTTAGTTTATTTTGTGTTAGTTTAAACTTTTAGAACTAGAAAATGGCTTGCGCTGGAAATTGATTATGAAATCTGTGATGTTCACTCGTATTAATGACTGGATATTCGAACTAGCATGAGTAGTAGCATAAATGTCAGTTATAGTGTTGGGTAAATTCAGATTCGCTATCATACGCATACAAAACTAGACTTAAAATGCGCCACTGATTGAGGATTGAATCCAATTTGGACTACATGCTTGTATTAGTATAAGATCAAACACTAAATAGTTTTAGATGTGCTAGTTAATTGTTCATTCACAAGTTTAGATCACACATAAAAGGCCTTAGAATGTAATGATTGATACGATTTTGAGTTGAGCACTCATGTGGTAATTGGATCTAAAGTTGGCATGTTTAAACCAAAATGAGTTCATAATCATTCATTTGTTCACCAATAACCGGGCCTGTCACGAATTAAAAGAAATAATTTGGGATCCTAATAAAATCAGCATTGGATAGGGGCTCATTTAGGAGTCCAAATGTGACATCCCTTGTTTGAACAAGACCTGGGCCTAAAACTTCTTATGGCCCAATAAATGCTGGAAATTTCAAATTACAAGGTCCAAAATTGTTAGAAGTTAAAACCCTTTTAAAATTATATTAGGAATATGGGAATTAATTTGCAATATAAATTTAGATTTTCGAGTTAGGTAGCGGGTTTAAACTAAGAGGGTCCTCCCTTTTGTTTGAATTCGGACTTGAACTTGAGGCCCGAATTTATAAATGCAAATTAATTAGGTCCTTTTATAGACAAAGGATAAATAGAAAACCGTAGTTTTCTTTAGGTCAGCCTTTAAATAATAAAATGAGATGAGCCTCGCCAAACAAAAATGCACAAATTGCGGGGCCCTCATTAATTGCTTATAACAAAATACTTATAATTCGGGACGTGCCATTTAGCAAATTTCACTGCCTCCCGCAAAGATAATGATATGTTAGTCGCTTTAGGCGCGCTTTTTAATAATTCTACCTTCTTAAATACGGGTGTGCATTTCATCCAACCCAAATCCAAATCCAAAAATGTTGAATAAAAATGTGTCGAGGGTCTGGGTGCATTTCATGTGACGTGATCTGAAACACGTTTTAAAAACGACGTTCACTTTCGTAAAAATAATTAAAAGCGTTAAAAAATTATAAAATTGCACTATAGGTTGGAGCATGCATAAAAATTAGATTTTAGCCATTTGTAATAATTTAAGCGATCGTGCTAGAAGCACGGGATCCGGGGATGCCTAACACCTTCCCTCGGGTCAACAGAATTCCTTACTTAGAATTTCTGGTTTGCAGACTCCAATTGGGAAGTCGAACAATTTTCCTCGATTTGGGATTTACATTAAACCGGTGACTTGGGACACCAAAAACCAATCCTATCCCAAGTGGCGACTCTAAAAATAAATAAATAATCTCATTTCGAATAATGTCACTTTAAATGGAAAAACTTCCTTATACATTATCATTCGTGGTAGGTGTGTAAAAAAGGAGGTGTAACAGCTCTGGCGACTCTGCTGGGGACACGAACCCGGAATTCCGGTTCAGGGTTCAAAGAATTCGAGCTTAGTATAATTGTTATCTTTGGCTTTATCTGATTTTTCTACATGTTCCATGTTATATGTGCTAAATGTTTTACTGCTTTGATCTTTGCTTGAATTGTATATATAAATTATTGTGAATCCCTTCCTCTCTCTGAGTCTTCTACATCATGGAGAAGGGTGCACTTCGTGTAGCTTCTCTTCTGTTCAGAGTCTTTCCCATTTTTGCACAAGGTTGGATATGTTGCAAAGTCGGCGGAGCTTCTGTATCCCCGATACGCTGCCTCCCCCTCGGCTTGAGTTGTCCGCTCGGGTAAGCCAGGTCTAGACCAATAAACCTAGGGTTTAAACCTAGAAGAACAAAAACTCATACCGGATCCCTAGTAGGACGCTTGTTTGCATCATGTGCATTTGACTTAGGGGACTCAACACAGGGGTTGGGTCCGTCTAGGACAGGTGACCGAAATGAAAAGACCATCCTGATGCATCTTACGTGCTACTTGCGCATTTATTTGCTCGGCTTTGCATGTTGACCGGCTTGTCTAAATGAGTGAAAATTGTGAAAATAAGCAGTGTTAGGACTAAGTGAGGGTGACCATTTGTTTTGAAAAATCCAATGCCCAAATAGTACCGAAATGCTGCCGAATTTTTTTAAAAATGAAAACAACGAAGAAAAAGAGAAAAATATTTGAAAAAAATAGGAAAAGAAAATTGTGGTTAAAAAATAGTTTTGATTTTGGCAATCTGCCCGAACTACGCTAGTTTGATTCTCACCGGATGTGAGATACGTAGGCAACCCTCATCGAATCCAACCTCCCTTTTGCAAAAATAGACCAAAAAACAAAATGACAAATTTTAATTTTTGTCATAAATAAGTCGGGTGATGCCATTCTTGCTTAAAATAAGCCGAATGTCACAAAAGGACATCGGAAGGCCGTTTTTCGCACGAACAGCCACCCTGAGTCATTTTAAATGGTTTGCGGGCACAACCTTAAAATCTTTCTCCCAGAAGTGCTGAAAGGCTATATTCGCAAAACCAAGTCCTTGTCTTTCTAAATAAAGAATTTTGCAAAAATAGCCAATTTTCAAAAGAAGTCATTAAAATTCCCTTTTTAAATAAACGCGCAGTATGACCTCAAGTAACATCGAAACCTTCTCAGTCCTGAGTGAGATCCCCTTGAAACTCCATATGTGGTGGCATGATCTAGGAAAAGGAAGCAGAGAGACTATGGTCAAGAGTTTGGGCGGTCTAGTTGATTTATTAAAAATCAAACCAAGGAAGGATATCATTGAGGCACTAATACCATTTTGGGACCCGACCCGTAATGTATTCCGGTTTTCAGATTTTGAACTCACACCTACATTAGAGGAGATTGCGGGATACGTGGGTCTCAACGGGAACCTTCGAGGTAGATACCCACTGGCCCCACGACCGATAACCCTTCATAGGTTTTTGGATTTATTGAACATCAGTCGGGATATTCAAGACCCGTATCTGGCGGAAGGGTGTTGTACATTGCATTTCCTATATCACCGGTATGGCAACCCAAAAGGTTTCGAGGAACCCAATACCGGCTTGACACTTGTCGGAAATAAAGACAAATGGGAAGCCCGACGGGGATTAGCCTTTATGGTAGCCTTTCTGGGAGTGGTGGTTTGTCTGAGAAAAGATGGTCACATAGACCTCGTCCTGGTAGGGATGTTAGATATTGCCATGAAAAAACCTACTAGCACAGTGGTTCCTCTGATCATAGCAGAAATGTACTGGGCTTTGGCCAAATATCGCGAAGGCGGGAAATTCTTTCAAGGTTGCAATTTGCTCTTATAGTTGTAGATGCAAGAACACCTTTGTCACCGCACAGGCTATATGAACTACAGTTTAACCGGGTTGAGTTGTATTGCAGAATTTGGGACCCAGGTGACAGGTATTGAGTTCCCTAAGGGTACTGAGGCTTGGTCGTCATGCTTAAGATCCCTGACCGCAGATAAAGTTGAATGGGCTTATGGGTGGCTTCCTGCTGCTGAAGCTGTGTACACATCAGCAGAGGTCCCCTATATTCTTTTGATGGGTATCCGAAGCATACAGCCTTACACTCCTTACCGATTTTTAGACAACTTGGAAGATTTCAGACAGTGCACAATGATGAAGACCTGAGTGAGCAAGTTATTGAGTTAGGCCCGAAGGCTGCATTTCCTGAAGGCAGAATCCGAAAGATATGGAATGAGTGCTGGTTCCTCGAGCCTAAAACCATAGTACAAGACCAAGCTAGAGGCGAGGTAGATCCCAAGTATCTGACATTGTTTGGAAAAAGATTTGAAATCCCAGAGAGACCCGCTAAAAGGCCGCACGTGCAGCAATTTACCGATGGGGTCCAGGTTCAATGGGAGTGGCAAGCAAAGGAAAAGGAGTACCGAGCTAGAATAGGGCAGTTGGAGCAACAGGTCCGGGACCTCCAATTTGACAAGAATGTAGGTGATAAAAAGAAATTAGCTTAGGAGAACGAAGAACTCAAAGCCCAAATTAAGCAAATGAAAATAGATGCCAGGAACCAAGAAAGAAGTCTATTTGATGAAAGGTTGATCAAAGGGTTAAAGAGACAAATCTCGGACTGCCAAGAAGAATTAGAAAAATCCGAGGGAAACATGGCAAGGCTTTGGGCACAGTGGGCCAAGAAAACTGAAGAAAGATCCCAATTTGTGCAACAGCTGAGGATAAACTACGAGGGGACCATTGCCAAAATGAGGAGAAAAATGAATACCATGGAAGAAAAGACAGCCTAGCGGGATAAAGAATCCCAAGACAAGAAAGACCCGTGCTATAGGTTAATTGCTGATATGGAAAAGGAAATAAAATTGCTACAAGACCTGCACTTCCACGACTCTCAGGTGCTAGAGGCTCGTACACAACAAATAAGCCGACTCCTCCAAGAAAAGGGCCGAATCAGGGAAAGGATCAGAAGCATTGCCAACTGTATTATCATGAAGTGTCAGGCCGGTGAGCGAATGAGTAGTACCACGTCCTTCGCCTCAGTGATGATATTTGTTCGCCAGGTCATGAATGATTTAGATCAGTTGCAAAGGGGTCTTACACTCAGGCCCGCGGCGATGCCGAATGATGCCCCGCGGGCCCCAGGATTTGAAGCATTGATGTATTCTTAGTTAATCGAGCCTGTATTTTCGCTTTTGAGTCTATTTTGTAATTTCCTTTTCAAGAAAAGAAAAACAAATAGTCTAGTAGCTTTTTTAACCGCAGTTGTTATTAATGAAAAATTAAAAATTCCCAAAAAATTGTTTTCTTATTTTTGCATTTATTTGCAAGAACTACGCTTGGTCTGATTTATGCGGGGTCATGATACGTAGGCAATCTACATAAGATTCGACCGTAATCCTGAGAAAAAAAAATACAAGGGAAATAAATAAAGGGAAAACCAGAAAAAGAAACACAAAGGAAGAAAATAAGGCATTGAGAGAAAAACCATGGCCAAAGAAAAGAAAAAAATGAAAAGAGGGAAAAGAAAAGGAGAGAAAAACAAAACAAAAAGAGAAAAGAAAAGAGAAAAGGAATAAGAGAAAAGCCGGGATGACGCATGCAACTGAAGCAAACATGTAGATATTCATTTAACTATATAGGTGCATCACACTCCAATGTGTAGTTACCTCTCTCTTACTTGTTTCACACTAACCGTTGTTGCTGTCAAATCCAGCTGAGCTTTTTAGAAACAGTGGTTAGTTTGTGGTAAGCTGGCCTCGCATCGATACTTCACCATATCCAAAGGAAATACAGAAATGTCATCCGAAATGACTCTGCCTGCAGTCCCCATACCCGAAGACAGCCCAATCTCTGGGATCCCGGCCTCTGAATCATATACAACTGAAGAAAATCGGATCTTGCGCCTGCGATTGATGGAAATGTGGGATGCTTGGAACAACGGAAAGGAACCTCCAAGAACTATCCTCGGATTCCCGAAGTTGTTCCCTAGATCTGGAGGTGCTACCATTGTCCCTATCAGTCGCCCAAATATTCCTCTGAGGCAACCTACTATGACTGCTAACTTCTTCCGAACACCCTCTGAGGCTCACCCCCAAGTGTTCCCATCTGGAATTGCTCCCAATATCTTCACAGCTCCACCAGCCTCCGCAACAACCCAACCATCACTACCAAAGCATGCTTTTGACCCCTCGGTCTTCACATTCCAGAATCCCATCTTTCAGGTTGATCCTCCTCATTACCCTCAGTACTCTTACTCTCAGCCACCATATGAGCTTACGCCGGGACAGGATAAAACCCCCAAATCCCCAGAGTAGGATGAGATGGCAAAGAGAATGAGAAGCCTCAAGCAAAGCTTTAAAAATATGCAAGGTTTGAGCGGGCAGAAGAGTGTCTCCTGTACAGACTTGTGTATGTTCCCGCATGTACACTTGTCATCAGGATTCAAAACGCCAAAATTTGAAAAGTATGATGGGTACGGCGACGCCATTGCTCACCTGAAGAAGTACTGCAATCAGTTACGGGGTGCCGGTAGCAAAGAGGAATTATTGATGGCATATTTCGGGGAAAGCTTGATTGGTATCACTTCAGAGTGGTATATGGATTAGGATGTCTCGCATTGGCATATACGGGATGATCTGGCCTGAGATTTTGTTCGACAATTTCAGTATAATATAGACATTGCGCCAGACAGGAACTCCTTGGCAAATTTAAAGAAAAGGCCCTCAGAGAGTTTCCGCGAATATGCAATTAAGTGGCGTGAACAAGTGTCAAGGGTGAAGCCTCCAATGGATGAGGTTGAGATGGTCACTGTCTTCCTACAGGCTCAAGAGGCAGATTATTTTCAGAATATGATGTCCGCTATGGGTAAGCCTTTCGCAGAGGCAATAAAAATCGGAGAGATGGTAGAGAATGGGCTAAAATTGGGTAGAATCTTGAGCCAGTCGGCCATAAGAGCAACCTCCCAAGCCATCCAAGGCTGGTCTGGAGGAATGGCTAAGGGCAAAAAGAAAGAAGAAACAGTGATGGCATCATCGGGAGGAAGAAGGTATAGGGCTCTTAGACCGGTGTTCTCAGAAAGAGCCCTCAGCACTATTACCCTCACACAGACATGACTTATGCTCCTCCACCTTATGCGGTAATGAATGTTCAACCTTTTGGCCGACCGCAACCACAAGCTAATCGAAACCAACCTCCATTCTAAAGAAACCAGCCTCCTTACCAAAACCAATATAATCCCCGACCACCACAAAATAATTTCCGCCCTCGGGAACCACCTAGACGACCAAAATTTACACCAATTGGTGAACCATATTCAAGTTTGTTCCCGAAACTCGTCCAGATGAACCTACTACAACCTATCCCCCAAAACAGGCAGAACCCGGAATCTCCAGTCTATCAACGAGGTGTCCATTGTGCCTATCATTCAGGAGCTGTAGGGCACAGTACTGACAACTGCTGGACATTGAAAAAAGTTGTGGAAGATTGATCTAACAAGGGAAAATAGTGTTGATGGATGAAGAAGCCCTGAATGTTACCAATAATCCCTTACCCGCTCACAACAACGAGCCGGTAATCGGTATGATTCCTGAAGATCGAGACTTTGATCCAGCTCTAAAAGCCATAATTGCTATTGCCAATGCCGAGAGGAAGCCTAAGGTAGCCCCGAAGTAGGAAAAAGAGGAGAAGAAGGATAAAGCTGTGAAAATTGAGCCTAAGAAGAAAAATGAGACAAAAGCAGAGTCGGTGCCTCCTAAACACGGGGTTCTTTATGCTCCATGAGGTCGCCAAGAGAAACCACTAGTTGTAAGCACTCCAAGGAAGTATGAGGTGAAGAAGGGGACACAGATGTATGTTTCGAAAGGGGCCTATGTGGTGTGGGGGACAATTAAACCACCTCGGCTGAGTGAGCCAGTGGTTATTGGACGCGCACCACAGAAGCCCATGTCCGACCCCTCCGCAGTGTCGTGGAACTACCAACAAACAGTGGTCACATAAAAATGCAAGGAAATTCCGGGAGAACTTCCAGGAACAGTCCTTGTTGAAAAATATTCAAATATACAAGAGGTAAACAGCGCCACACGAAAGCGCTTTCCATCTAAGAAGCTTGTGAGCACTGAAGAAGTAGAGGCCTTCTTTCAGAAAATAAAAATGCCGGATTATGAAACAATAGACCAATTGAGGAAGTGTCCTGAGCAAGTGTCTCTATTGTCACTTGTGACCAAATCTGCCGAACATCAGAAGATCCTTATGAAAACTCTGAACGAAGCATATGTGCCAGTCGAGACTTCAGTTGAACAACTTGAAAGGATGCATAAAGATTCTTCGCTATCAACCAACTCTCTTTCAGTAAAAGTAATTTGCCTCCAGAAGGAGCTTCCCACAATAAAGCCTTGCACCTGACTGTCAAATGTGAAGGTTACTACATTAAGCGGGTCATGGTAGACGGAGGCTCGGGGGTCGACATCTGCCCACTCTCCACTTTGCAAGGAATGGAGATAGGAATGGGAAGGATTCGTCCAAATAATGTTTGCGTGAGAGCTTTCGATGGTTTTAAAAGAGATACCATTGGGGAAATTGATTTGATATTGAACATCGGCTCAGTGGATTTCGAGGTGACTTTCCAAGTGTTAGACATGGATACATCTTACAATTTTCTTCTGGGAAGACCTTGGATCCATGCTGCAGGATCTGTACCCTCTACCCTCCACCAGATGGTGAAATTTGAGCATGAAAATCAGGAGATCGTGGTCCACGGGGAAGGTGAGCAGTCTATATATCATGACACATCTATCCCATGCCTGGAGGCGAGGGAGGGAAGTGAGCACATTGTATATCAAGCCTTTGAAATTGTGTTAGTTGATCAGTATGAGGAAGGACATCCATGCCCTCAACCTTTCTTATCCAATGCTTCGATCATGGTAACCAAAGAAATGATTAGACATGGTTTCAAACCAGGAAAAGGGGTGGGAAAAGCTTTGCAAGGAATATCCGAATCGGTAACGCTACCCGCAGCAGAAAGGTATTTCGGGATAGGCTTCCACCCTAACCCAGATGATGAGAAATGGGCCGACGAAGTAAAGAAAGAAGGATGGGTTCTGCCGCAACCATTGCCACATCTGTATGAGACCTTTGTCAAGCCTAAATATGGCGAAGAAGAAGATGATGAGGTGTTCACGGCTGATGAAATAGAAGATATCTGTGGAGCTGTGAGGAAAATGCTTTATGAAACCAACATGGTCCAGCCGGGGGAAGGACTAGAACCACTGAGGTTCTCTAAATGGAATCAGACGCCAAACTCCAAAATTGGAAGGCTATGCCATTCCCAATCAGGCGGGAGTCCCGGTAGACTAGCCCTATCACCTTTTCTGCATCTCGAGTTGTTTCAGGGTGTAACTCGGATGTTTCTTTTAGTTTCTTGTCATTTAAATTCTTGAATGTAAACCCTGTTATCTTTCCAAATTCCAAGAAATGAAATCATTATTTCATCGTCCATTTTCTCTTTATTCTTTCTGATTTTTGTTATTTTTCCCTTTCATCTTTTCTTTTCAATTATAATAATGCGGCTTTAAATAACATGATATGCTTGCGGACTTCATGCCCAGACTCAAACACGCTGTCTAACTGTGAAATAATGAATCAAGAACCGAAATATGGTGAAGAAGAGGCTTTTAGGGAAATAAACTGAGAATTGGAACAATTTGAGAACAAACATAAGCCAAATCTGAATGACACTGAACCGGTTAATTTGGGAACTGCCGAAGAAATAAGGGAAACCAAAATAAGCATTCACACAGATGAGAAAACTCGAGATGTAATAATACAACTCTTGTTTGAGTTTAAAGATGTGTTTGCTTGGTCGTATGAAGACATTCCAGGACTGAGTGTAAATCTAGTGATGCACAAACTGCCAATTTACCCCGATTGTCCTCCAGTGCAGCAAAATCAAAGGAAGTATAAAACCGATGTCAGTGATAAAATTAAAGAAGAAATCACAAAACAACTGAAGGCGGGGGTAATCCGAGTGGTCCAATATACGACATGGCTAGCCAATGTGGTTCCAGTGCCAAAGAAAGACGGGAAAACTCGGGTATGTGTGGACTATGGAGATTTGAATAGGGCGAGTGCCAAAGATAATTTTTCGTTGCCCAACATCCACATCCTTGTTGATCACTGCGCCAAACATGAAATACAATCCTTCGTACACAGTATATCACCAGGTGTTGATGGATGAAGAAGATGCCGAGAAGACAGCTTTCACTACACCCTGAGGTACCTACTGCTATGGGATCATGCCATTTGGGCTGAAGAATGCCGGGGCAACCTATATGAGAGCCATGACTGCCATTTTCCACGACATGATGCATCAAGAGATAGAGGTGTATATGGATGACGTAATCATCAAGTCCTGAACTCAGAGTGACCACATTCGATATTTGAGAAAGTTCTTTGAACGGCTGCGCAAGTATGATTTGAAACTAAATCCGGCCAAATGTGACTTCGGAGTCCCATCAGGCAAGCTCCTGGGTTTCATAGTCAGTAGGAGAGGTATTGAGTTAGATCCAATGAAGATAAAAGCCATTCGATATCTGCCTCCTCCGAGAACTAAGAAAGACGTGATGAGTTTATTGGGAAGGTTAAAGCATATTAGTCGGTTCATTACTCAACTGACTACCACGTGTGAGCCCATATTCAAACTGTTGAAGAAAGATGCATCAATCAAATGGACATCCGAATGTCAAGAGGCCTTCAACAAGATCAAGGAATATCTGTCAAATCCTCTGGTATTGGTCCCACGTGAGCCAGGGCGACCTCTCTTCTTGTATCTGACGGTGTTGGAAAATTCTTTTGGTTGCGTTCTGGGGCAACACGATATAACCGGCAAGAAAGAGCAGGCGGTCTACTATCTGAGTAAGAAGTTCACCAGCTACGAGGCCAAATATACTTTGTTGGAGAGAACATGTTGTGCTCTGACGTGGTTCGCTCAGAAGTTGAGACACTATCTTCAAGCCCACACTACCTACCTCATAATCAGGTTGGATCCTTTGAAATACATATTCCAGAAACCAATGCCCACTGGGAGACTGGCAAAATGGCAAATCCTGCTCACTGAATTCGACATAGTCTATGTCACTCGCACGGCAATTAAATCCCAAGCGTTGGCGGATCATTTAGCGGAAAACCTGGTTGACGAGGAATACCAACCATTGATCACATACTTCCCAGATGAAGAGGTAAATTCAGTAGAAGCAATCTCGAAAGAAACTCGTGCTTGGAAAATGTTCTTTGACGGAGCGGTAAACGCAAGAGGTGTAGGCATTGGGGCAATCTTGATATCACCCAATGGTCAGCACTATCCGACTACAGCTAGGCTCCGATTCTTCTGCACAAACAACACAGATGAATATAAAGCCTGCATCATGGGCATGAATATGGCCATTGACCAAGATGTTGAAGACTTGTTGATCATGGGGGACTCCGATTTGATTATCCGGCAAGCACAGGGAGAGTGGGAGAATCGAGATGTTAAGCTCGTTCCATATCGACAGTATGTGGAAGATCTCACCTAACACTTCAATTCAATAGAGTTCAGGTACATTCCTCGATGTCAAAATGAACTAGCTGACGCACTCGCCACTTTAGCTTCAATGCTACCTTACCCAGGCAATGCCCATATTGATCCCCTGGAAATTCAAATCAAAGAAAGGCACGGTTATTATAATGCGATCGAGGTGGAACCCAGCATCCATCCCTGGTATCATGATATCAAAAGATTCTGAAAACACAAGAATACCCCGAGCAAGCCACTGGAGGTCAGAAGAGAACCATTAGACGGAATGCGAGTGGTTTCTTCTTAAGCGGTGATGTTTTGTATAAAAGGACCCCGGACCTCAACTTGCTAAGATGCGTTGATGCTGAGGAAGCTGGAAGAATTATGCAGGAAGTGCACGTAGGAGTAAGCGGACCGCATATGAATGGTTATGTGTTGGCAAAGAAGATTCTGCGAGCGGGGTATTATTGGATAACCATGTAAAAGGATTGCTTCAGCTTTGTTCGAAAATGCCATCAATGTCAGGTGCACGGTGATTTGATTCACGCATCTCCAACAGAGCTTCATCCGATGTCAGCACCTTGGCCATTTGTTGTCTGGGTTATGGATGTTATCGGGCCGATCGGGCCGAAAGCTTCAAATGGGCATAGATTCATATTGGTTGCAATCGATTACTTCACAAAATGGGTTGAGGCCATCACTCTCAAGTCGGTCACCAAGAAAGCTGTGGTAGACTTTGTGCACTCCAATCTCATTTGTCCCTTTGGCATCCCTGCAACTATCATTACCGACAATGTTGCAAACTTGAATAGTCGTCTGATGGGAGAGGTATGTGAACAATTCAAGATAACACATAGAAACTCTGCTCCTTATCGGCCAAAAGCCAATGGTGTCGTTGAAGCAGCAAATAAGAACATCAAGAATATTTTGAGAAAGATGATTCAAAGCTCTAGGCAGTGGCATGAAAAGTTGCCTTTTGCATTACTTGGGTATCGTACCACAGTGGGTACATCAATTGGAGCGACCCCGTACTTGTTGGTTTACGGAACTGAAGCAGTCATACCTGCAAAAGTAGAAATCCCTTCGCTTCGCGTAATTGTTGAAGCAGAAATTGAAGACAGTGAGTAGGTTAAAACCCGACTAGAATAGTTGTCATTAATTGATTAAAAGCGGATGGCCGCAGTTTGCCACGGGCAGTTGTACCAACAAAGAATGGCCCGGGCCTATAACAAGAAAGTGCGTCCTAGGAATTTTTAAGCGGGACAGCTCGTGCTCAGACGCATTCTCCCTCATCACCAGGAAGCAAAAGAAAAGTTTGCTCCTAATTGGAAAGGTCCATACATAATCCGAAAGAATTTGCCAAAAGGAGCATTGTATCTGGGAGGTCGAAGGAAATGATCCTTAAACAGCAGTCAACGCGGATGCAGTCAAAAGGTATTATGTCGAGGCCTCCTGGTTTGATAGCATTTGTGTAATTGAGATGATGAAGGCTTTCTTTCTCGCTACCCCAAACACTATCAATCCTTTGTAGACCCTTTGAGCCGGTTACCCTTCTTTGGCTACCCTCTTTGGAACCCAAAGTATAAAAGAAAAAGAAAATAAAAAGAAAAAAAAAAGAGAAAAGAAAGGAAAAGAAAAAGAGAAAGAGAAAATAAAAACAAAAACAAAAACAAAAACAAACACTAAAATTATTGCCTGAACTACGTTTGACTTGATTCTGAAAGGATACGTAGGCAGCCTCTCACTGAGGTTCAGTCACACCAAAACAAAATCCCAATTTCCCCAAAAACTGAAACTGGGGCAGATGATGTAATGGTTCAGCCATGAATCCGCCGAAACGGTTCCAAAGTTCTAGTTCCGCCCAAAATCCTTTTTACCTAAAGACCTTGTCCAAGTCCTTCCGATCAATTGGCAAAAGTACGGAAGTGAAAAACATCATTGTGGGAATCTTATACAATTCAAAGTGAGAGAAATAGAATGAGAGAGTCTTATCGGTAAAAACCTTCGGGCACTATAAGGCGATGGTAAGTAGAGAAAATGAAAATGAGAGAGTCCGCTAAGTGAAAACTCGCAAAGAGCACTATCGGGCGACGGTGAGAAGAGAAATGAGAGAGGTCAATTAGCGAAAACCCGCAAAGGGCGCTGTCGGCTGAAAAGAAGACATCTCATCATTAAAAGAGTCCTAGCAAGGTTCCCTAGTTTTGAAATGCGGATCAATGGGTTCACGAGAAGCTGGGAAGTTGGTGTGGGTCGGGCGTCCAGTCCAAAAAGTAGGTCATGTCCATTTGAAGTCAGCATGCACTCCAGATAAGTCCTTCTTTTCCCCCGAAAGGGACACTTCTCTTTAAACTCATATGCTTGTCTGTTGCATACCTTTCTTTGAATCCCTTTCGATTTAACTCTGATTCCGAAACTATTACAAAGAAAAGGTGGCAGGACCGGTTTCACAGTGCTCCGCCTGGTCAGAGTCAAAGAAAGTACCCAGCCTTAGTGGGTGCATCAGTCCAATCCCGATTGGCCATGGTGGTTGATGCTTTCGAAACAAAAACATTGGAAAAGAAAAGAAGTCAAAGGCAAAGGTCCCAAGGGAAGAATAAAGTGAAAGGGCCAGAGCCCACGCGGGCGAGTTTTCATGAAATACTAAAGCTGAACCCAGTCGATTTGAAAAGAGATTCACCCTCAAGGCCAACAAGCAGCAAAGTTCTCCACGGAAAGGGGGCCGGGATTAAGCAATTGGGATGATCAAGTCCACAAAACCAACCACTGTTTCAAAATAATAAATTGTTCTTCGTTGAAAACAGGTTCCATTCAAAGCAACTATGCAAGAAGCAGGTGCAACCCAAACAGAAATAAAATGCGCAAGCGTTGAAACAGCTTTGCAGCAGGAAAGCGACCAAAGAGAAAGTTTCCCGAAGATCTGTCATGCGTTTTGGTAAATAAAAAGGAAAATATAAAAAGAAGAAAAGAAGGAAAAAGAAAAAAAGAAAATGAAAATGAAAATCCCAAAAGAAAAAAACAAATCATCGTAGCATAGGAACCTTTTCTTTCCAAATCCCGGCCAAAAAACCGAGGGTCTCCCAGCCAAAAAGTCGAGGAGCTTTTCTTTCCAAATCCCGGCCAAAAAACCGAGGATCTGCCGGCCCAAAAAACGAGGAGATTTTTCTTTCCAAATCCCGGCCAAAAAACCGAGGATCTCCCGGGTAAAAAACCGTGGAGCTTTTTCTTTCCAAATCCCGGCCAAAAAATCGAGAATCTCCCAGCCAAAAAATCAAGGAGCTTTTTTTTTCCAAATCCCGGCCCAAAAACCGAGGATCTCCCGGCCAAAAACCGTGGAGCTTTTTATTTCCAAATCCCGGCAAAAAAATCGAGGATCTCCCGGCCAAAAAAATGAGGAGCTTTTTCTTTCCAAATCCCGGCCAAAAAATCGAGGATCTCCCGGCCAAAAAACTCGAAGAGCTTTTTCTTTCCAAATCCTGGCCGAAAAATCGAGGAGCTTTTTCTTTCCAAATCCCGCCCAAAAAATCGTGGAGCCTTTTCTTTCCAAATCCCGGCCAAAAAATTGAGGATTTCCCTGCCAAAAAAAAGAGGAGCTTTTTCTTTCCAAATCCCGGCCAAAAAATCGAGCATCTCCCTGCCAAAAAACTGAGGAGCTTTTTCTTTCCAAATCCCAGCCCAAAAATCGAGGATCTCCCGGCCAAAAAATCGTGGAGCCTTTTCTTTCCAAATCCTGGCCAAAAATACGAGGAGCTTTTTCTTTCCAAATCCCGGCCAAAAAATCGAGGATCTTCCGGCCAAAAAATCGAAGAGCTTTTTCTTTCCAAATCCCGGCCAAAAAACCGAGGATCTCCCAGCCAAAAAACCGTGGAGCTTGTTCTTTCCAAACCCGGCCAAAAAATCGAGGAGCTTTTTCTTTCCAAATCCCGGCCAAAAAACTGAGGATCTCCCGGCCAAAAACCGTGGAGCTTTTTCTTTCCAAATCTTGCCTAAAAAACCGAGGATCTCCCGGCCAAAAAATTGTGGAGCCTTTTCTTTCCAAATCCCGGCCAAAAAACCGAGGATCTCCCGGCCAAAAAAACGAGGAGTTTTTTCTTTCCAAATCCCGGCCAAAAAATTAAGGATCTCCTGGCCAAAAAACCGAGGAGCTTTTTCTTTCCAAATCCCGGCCAAAAAACCGAGGAGCTTTTTCTTTCCAAATCCCGGCCAAAAAACCGAGGATCTCCCGGCCAAAAAACTGAGGAGCTTTTTGTTTCCAAATCCTGGCTAAAAAACCGAGGATCTCCCGGCCAAAAAAACCGAGGAGCTTTTTCTTTCCAAATCCCGGCCAAAAAACTGAGAATCTCTCGGCCCAAAAATCGAGGAGCATTTTCTTCCCAAATCTCGAACAAAAAATGGAGAATCTCCCGGCCCAAAAACCGAGGAGATTTTTCTTCCCAAATCTCGGCCAAAAACTGAGGATCCCCCTACACAATCCTAATTTGATTGCTTAGATATGTGTCACAACTAACTCACGAAATTTTCCTAGTGAAAACTGGGGCAGAAAAATATCGTTCGTTTGTTTGTTTTGGTATCTTACGCAGGTCCATCTCAAGACACAGGGTGCAAGATGACTGATGAAATTAGTCTCAATTCAGAATCAACAAAAGAAGAAAAAACAAAAAGAAATTGTCACGACCCCAAACCCGGTCGTGATGGCGCCCAACACACTTGCTAGGCAAGCCCGACCAATTTCACTCTCGACCCGAGCATAAAGCTCAAAACCATTTGTTTGAAAATCATTAACAGCATTTTAACTAGAAGTATAACTGGAAGATAGAAATAAATCCAAAAAAATCAACAATACTGAACAACCTCCCAAAGATCTGGGGGTCATGAGTCTAGAGCCTCTACCAGAATAGCAAAGTATACTGTAAAACAACATAGTCTGAAGTACGAGGAAAAGTCAAATAACAGGAAATAGGAAAGAAGTCGGGTCCTGCGGACGTCAGGCAGCTACCTCGACAACTCCGTGTAAAAGCCCTGAAGAACAACTCAGATAGCGCTTAGAGTACCTGAATATGCACACAAGGTGCAGGGAGTAAAGTGAGTACTTCCAACTTAGTTGTAATAGACATATATAATGTCTGACAGTAAGAAATCCCAACATATAGCACAAAGTAAAGCTAGGAACAGTAGTCTTACATGACTCGAAAAATTCCGAAATTCATATTCTCGGACTCCTCGTCTCGCCACAAGTCCGTACATACCAAGAACTCCCAATTCGGACCACAAATGGCCCCTCAAATCCTAATTTTAAGATTTTTGCTCAAAGCCCTAATTTCTTGATTTTTAGCCATAAATTCATGAATTCCATGGATGATTCTTGTATAAAAACATGTAATTAACTCATAAAACTTACCTCCAACGATCCCCAGTCGAAATCTCCTTACTTCCCATCCAAAAGCTCTCCAAAACGCTCAAAAATGGTGAAGAAATGAGCTGGGTCACGGACCAAAATGTTTTTAACATTCTATCCAGATCACTGTAGCTTACTCTATGCGATCGCATCCCTACTCCTGCGATCGCATAGGCAAAAATTCCAGGCCCCCAAATTTCTCTTACGCGATCGCAAATCTCCCGCACGCGATCGCACTGACCAATCGCCTAAGCCTATGCGATCGCAGCCCACTTCACGCGATCGCATAGAGCAAATTCTGGGCTCCTCCAATTCCTTCTACGCGATCGCAGCCCCATGCTCGCGATCGCATAGAGCAAATCTGCTCTGCAAATTTCTGCTGCATTTTTACAGCCCAAACTTGGCCGTTAGCCATCCGAAATCACCCCGAGACCCTCGGGACCTCAACCAAAAACACAGATATGATCTATTACCTCATCCAAACTTGCTCGAATCATAAAATCACTATCGATAACATCAAAATCGTCCGTTTTCAACAAATTCAAGTTTAAGTTTAACTATAACTTTCAAAAATCTCATTCGATCAAAAACCCAACCAAATGATGTCCAAATGACCTGAAAATTTGCGGACATATCCAAAATCACCTAACGAAGCTACTGCAACTCTCGGAATTCCATTCCGACTCCTGGAACAAAATATCACCTACCAACCGGAATTCGCCAAAATTCAACCTTCGCCAATTCAAGCCTATTTCTACACCGGACCTCCAAATTCAATTCCGATCGCTCCGCTAAGTCACAAATCATCTCCCGAAGCTAGCCGAACACCGTAATTCACATCCGAGCCCTCTAACCACATAGTCATCTTCAGGTTGTCTTTTCTGAAACAAACTCCCTTCTAAAAGGCTATATGCCTCATTTTCAACCAGAATCAGTCCAAATTCACCCGATAGACTCTAATACTGATATAGAACATGAAACAACACAATAAGGGGGAAACGGGGCGGTAACTCAAGTAACAACGGGCCGGGTCGTCACATCCTCCCCAACTTAAACAAACGCTCGTCCTCGAGCGGCTCAAGAAACATACCTGGAGTCTCAAATAAGTGTGGATATATGCTCCGTATCTCCCGCTAAATCTCCCAAGTAGCCTCCTCCCCGAGCCGACCTCTCCACTGCACCTTCACTTATGCTATATCCTTAGACCTCAATCTACGCACCTGTCGACCCAAAATAGCTACAGTCTCCACATCATAACTCAAGTCATCATCCAACTGAACTGTAGAGAAGTCCAACACATGCGATGGGTCTCCAACATACTTCCGGAGCATAGACACGTGGAATACCGGATGAACTCCC
>MU698926.1:5867-33833 GCA_026770625.1 Nicotiana glauca | reverse complement strand
GCCATAAATTCATGAATTCCATGGATGATTCTTGTATAAAAACATGTAATTAACTCATAAAACTTGCCTCCAACGATCCCCAGTCGAAATCTCCTTACTTCCCATCCAAAAGCTCTCCAAAACGCTCAAAAATGATGAAGAAATGAGCTGGGTCGCGGACCAAAATGTTTTTAACATTCTGTCCGGATCACTGTAGCTTACTCTATGTGATCGCATCCCTACTCCTGCGATCGCATAGGCAAAAATTCCAGGCCCCCGAATTTCTCTTACGCGATCGCAAATCTCCCGCACGCGATCGCACTGACCAATCGCCTAAGCCTATGCGATCGCAGCCCACTTCACGCGATCGCAGCCCACTTCACGCGATCGCATAGAGAAATTTCTGGGCTCCTCCAATTCCTTCTACGCGATCGCAGCCCCATGCTCGCGCTCGCATAGAGCAAACCTGCTCTGCAAATTTTTGCTGCATTTTTGCAGCCCAAACTTGCCCGTTAGCCATCCAAAATCACCCCGAGGCCCCCGGGACCTCAACCAAAAACAAAGATATGATCTATTACCTCATCCAAACTTGCTCCAATCATAAAATCACTATCGATAACATCAAAATCATCCGTTTTCAACAAATTCAAGTTTAAGTTTAACTATAACTTTCAAAATTCTCATTCGATCAAAAACCCGACCAAACGATGTCCAAATGACCTGAAAATTTGCGGACATATCTAAAATCACCTAACGAAGCTATTGAAACTCTCGGAATTCCATTCCGACTCCCGAATCAAAATATCACCTACCAATCGGAATTCGCCAAAATTCAACCTTTGCCAATTCAAGCCTATTTCTACACCGGACCTCCAAATTCAATTTCGATTGCTTCCCTAAGTTACAAATCATCTCCTGAAGCTAGACAAACCACCGGAATTCACATCCGAGCCCTCTAACCACATAGTCAACTTCAGGTTGACTTTTCTGAAACAAACTCCCTTCTAAAAGGCTATATGCCTCATTTTCAACCAGAATTAGTCCAAATTCAACCGATAGACTCTAATACTGATATAGAACATGAAATAACACAATAAGAGGGATACGGGGCGGTAACTCACGTAATGACGGGCCGGGTCGTCACAGAAATGAACTCAAATGTGAAGCAAGTAAGGGTGCAGATCGCTTAAAACCTGATTGAAGTCACAAGCTCTGTTGATCCTATTTTGACCTAACGCTGCATGAAGAAGTAAACACCTACAACTTTCGAGCATCAAGATTCAGATCGAAGTCCACAGCAAATCAGCTAAGACTCAAGATAAAGTTTCCAGAAAAATTATAGATAAGAATCTTGTAACTCATAGTTGATAGGCATAGCTAGCTTGGCTTTGATTTTCATTTTGGTGTAATAAGGAGGTTAGCAAGCAGTAGCAGCAACAACAGTAGTGAGGTCGCAGCTCCTGGTAGTCCCAACTACCAAACTTTCCAGAACTACACTGACCTGATTCCTTTATAGCCAAGGATATGTAGGCAACCTTTGAAGCAGGGTACGGTCAGACGGTTTTTCAAAATGCTTCTCATGGAGTGCTGAGCGGGCAAAAATACTTCATAGTGCTCATTTATCTTTGCCCGAAAACCCTTCGTGTCTTCGAGTAAAGAGGGGCAGCTATGAGCACGTGATTTTTGCCACGCTTAATTTACTCCTATAAATTCTTTAGAGTTAGAATTTTTCTTTTATTATTTGAATATTTAGGAATTAATTGAATGATTTTGTGTCTTGTCTGCATTTTTGTGTGCATTTTAGTTCATAAAAAATTACAAAATTAGTACACTTGCATTTAGAATTAGATTTTATATTTTAGTCAATTAATATTACTAAAACAAGAGAAAAATAACAAAAAAATAGGCTTTTTACAATTTTAAATTTTACATTTTTACATTTTTTGAATTTAGTTTCCTCTTAAATTAGGAATTAGTTAATTGGTATCATCTTAGATTTTATTTGGGTCTTTAATTTTACGCAATAAAATCAGAAAATTCAAAAAAAAAAATATAAGTAAAATACACAAAAATGAATAAATGAGAAGGCTGGCCATGTTTGGGCCATTTTCACAAAAATCCCAGCCCAACACCCTTGAAACACAACCAACTCGGACCAAAACCAACCCAAATCCACACCTTTACCCGGTCCAGTTCCCCCTTCAGCAAAATGACGTCGTTTTGGCTACAATTAATCTCAACCATCCATCACCCTCATCCAACGGCCCACATTGATGCTAATGTTTTTAATAAAAGTGTCCTAAAAACCCCATTAACCTAGACAAATCCCATCCTCCTCGTACCCTTCCCCTTCTTCTGTAACACCACCGCCGACTACCGTCCCCTCGCCGTATCTCTGTCGTCCGCCGTCTGCCATCCGCCGTCCGCCGCCGGCCGAAAATTGCCTCCGTGGGCGGCGATGCCTCAAATTACCCCAAAATTTCACCACATAATCTCCTTCTCCTCCTCTTTCCAACCCTCAAATCCCTTTCCCTCAATTCATTGTCGATTGTATCGAATTTTAAATCTAAAATCTGGCCAAAACCCTAATCCATCCAATAGCTCCCAAATTCACACCATGTCACCTCCTGCACCTCCTCGTTCCATATCTCTCATTGGTTTTGTTCAAAAAATCCCTGGAACGCTTCAAATCTATCAAACCCTATCCTTCTCAACTGTTCGAATTTGTTTTGAAGAACCTGGCCTTAATATTTCGTGGGCTGGTAAGGGTTTTCGACCGTAGTAGACCTTAGTCTTGTGTTTTCACTTGAAAACACAAGGTTAAGGTCTAATCCGGTTGAAAATCAAGTATTTCTTGACCATCCTTAGTGTCGCTGTAGGTACTTCATGTTATCTCTTCTTTATTTTTCTGTTTACTCGTATTATTTGTGTTGTTTGCTTCATCTTGATTTTAATTTTCAGCAATTAATCTGGAACTAATTTTGTCCTCATTTTGTTTTTTTAGGATTTTATTCTGTGTTGATTGAGTATATTATTCCTCCCTGCATTTTTTTTAGATTTTTAGTTTTGATTCCTGAAATTTCGTTGGTTATTAAGGTCTTTTGTTGTTAACTTGACTGATAATAGAGATGATTATGTATTAATTTGTGTTTAATAGTTTAGTTTAATGTTTTGATTTTATTGGATTGATGGTTTGGTAAAGAATGATTTGGGATTAAGTTTGTAGTTTTATTTAGTTTTGGTAATTCAGTCCCATAGTTTTGAACCTAGTTGGATATAGCTGAATAAATCACTCTTTAGTCAACTATAGTTGGATTTCAACCAAAGTAAAGGGTGTGGTTGGGTTAGTAATTTTGGGGTCATTCAAGGGTAACTTAGGCATTGAAAATGGCATAGCTTGTTAAGGATCAATAATTTTAGAACTTAAACAAGGGTAGTATAGGTATTTCATAGGTAGAAGAACACCCTTGGGCCTTCTAGAAGGGGGCCTTAGTGTAAGTTTCTGCATTTTTGATGCAGTAACTTGGGAACAAGCTAAAACTTTAGGATTAATAAGTAATTTCTGAAAATAAAAGAGGGGAAAAGGTGTGACTAAGTTCCAAAATCTTCTTACCCTTTCTGTGCCTATAAAAGGCAGCCACAATGCCTTTATTTAAAGGGGGTCAGTGATCGAAAAAGAGTTTCCACCATCTGAAAATTTTCCTGAAAATTTCTCAACAAGTTTCAAATCTGAAATTTGAATTTAAAATTCCAAACTTTCTAAAAATCCATAAACATACAAAAAACCAGTAGAAAATTCCAAAAAAAATACTGTTCCGTTGAAATTGAAAGTTTGTTTGCAAGCTAGTTTTAATTCGAGCTTTCCTATTGTTTTCTAGATTCAATTTCGAGTCATTTTGGGTTTTATTCAAGCTCTCCTGGGTTGTTTCTATTTGCTGAAGTTTCAGAGGTTCATTTCAAGTGAATTTGGGTCTAATTAAGTTGGTTTATGTTTGAGTTTTATTCTACTGAAGTTCAAGAGTATTTTGAGGTCAATTTCGAGTTACTGTGGGTTTGTGCAAGCTAGTTTTGGGCTGATTTGTTATTTGCTGCTGGTTGTTTAATATTTCTGGATTTCTGAACTTACTACTGGGATATTCGTTATTCAATACTGCTGGAAATTGTTTACTACTGCTGCTGATCACATCCTCTATTCATTGTATCTCCATTTCCAAGTATTTGCTTCTCTCCTATTGTATTGGTGCTGATTTGAAGTGGAAATGAAATAAAAACACTCGATCATCTGCTCCCTGAATCGTGCCTCTTCGAACTGTTATGTATGCATTGTTAAGTGGATGTTGGATGTAATTGTCCAATGTAGTTTAATTTTGATTTGTTTGGTACATAATCCTGGATTGTATAATTAGGACTGCAATGGACGGTTTGGATTGTTAATTTGGAATAGCATTAGCTTTAGTATAGTTTAGTTTATTTTTTGTTAGTTTAAACTTTTAGAACTAGAAAATGGCTTGAGCTGGAAATTGATTATGAAATCTGTGATGTTCACTCGTATTAATGACTGGATATTCGAACTGGCATGAGTAGTAGCATAAATGTCAGTTATAGTGTTGGGTAAATTCAGATTCGCTATCATACGCATACAAAACTAGACTTAGAATGCGCCACTGATTGAGGATTGAATCCAATATGGACTACATGCTTGTATTAGTATAAGACCAAACACTGAATAGTTTTAGATGTGCTAGTGAATTGTTCATTCAAAAGTTTAGATCACGTATAAAAGGCCTTAGAATGTACTGATTGATGCGGTTTTGAGTTGAGCACTCATGTGGTAATTGGATCTAAAGTTGGCATGTTTAAACCAAAACGAGTTCATAATCATTCATTTGTTCACCAATAACCGGGCATGTTACGAATTAAAAGAAATAATTTGGGATCCTAATAAAATCAGCATTGGATAGGGGCTCATTTAGGAGTCCAAATGTGACATCCCTTGTTTGAACAAGACCTGGGCCTAAAACTTCTTAAGGCCCAATAAATGCTGGAAATTTCAAATTACAAGGTCCAAAATTGTTAGAAGTTAAAAACCCTTTTAAAATTATATTAGGAATATTTGAATTAATTTGCAAAATAAAATTAGGTTTTCGAGTTAGGTAGCGGGTTCAAACTAAGAGGGTCCTCCCTTTTGTTTGAATACAGACTTGAACTTGAGGCCCGAATTTATAAATGCAAATTAATTAGGCCCTTTTAGAGACAAAAAATAAATAGAAAACTATAGTTTGCTTTAGGTTGGCCTTTAAATAATAAAATGAGATGAGCCTCGCCAAACAAAAATGCACAAATTGCGGGGCCCTCATTAATTGCTTATAACAAAATACTTAGAATTCGGGACGTGCCATTTAGCGAATTTCACGGCCTCCCGCAAAGATAATGATACGTTAGTCGCTTTAGGCGCGCTCCTTAATAATTCTACTTTCTTAAATACGGGTGTGCATTTCATGCAACCCAAATCCAAATCCCAAAATATTGAATAAAAATGTGTCGAGGATCCGGGTGCATTTCATGTGACGTGATCCGAAACATATTTTTAAACGACGTTCACTTTCGTAAAAATAATTAAAAGCGTTAAAAAATTATAAAACTGCATTATAGGTTGGAGCATGCATAAAAATTAGATTTTAGCCATTTGTAATAATTTAAGCGGCCGTGCTAGAATCACGGGATCCAGGGGTGCCTAACACCTTCCCCCGGGTCAACAAAATTCCTTACTTAGATTTTCTGGTTCGCAGACTCCAATTGGGAAGTTGAACAATTTTCCTCGGTTTGGGATTTAGATTAAACCGATGACTTGGGACACCAAAAACCAATCCTATCCCAAGTGGCGACTCTAGAATAATGTCACTTTAAATGGAAAAACTCCCTTATACATTATCCTTCGGGGTAGGTGTTTAAAAAAGGAGGTGTGACAGTCCTATAGGCATGATTTCTAATGAGAATAGTTAACATAGCAATGATGACTATTAAAGAAATGAGTAAACCAATTAATTAACTGATTCAGATCCTATACGCACGATTTCTATAATTAAACTGATTTTAGATCCTATAGGCATGATCTCTAGAATTAAAATTAGTTTTAGATCCTATAGGCATGATCTCTAAAATTAAACAGGTTTTAGTCCTATAGGCATGATATCTAATTAAATAGCATACGGGCAGAAATTTAGAAACATTTCCAGAAAACAATTGAATCAAATATTGGTCCCATCGGCATGATTGCTAACACACATTATTGGACAAATTAACGTATCCTGTAGGCAGGATTTTTAAAAAAAGTTGTAATATTAAACCTATAGGAAGGATGTCTAATACAGTACTGATACGATTTTAGCACAGTCAACATCAACAATGAAAGTCCTATAGGCTGGATCTTTAAACAACGTAGAACTTAACAATTTTGGAAAAATGAGCAGAATTATCAACGAAGATGAAACTCTATAGGCAGTATTTCTATCCAGTTTAACAAAAGAAATAGGAAATCCTCCCAATTTCACTAAATATCCCATAATCTATTTATTATAAAGTTATCACATACCATATTAGCAAACAAATTATGATAGTAATGGCACAATCTATAGGGAGCCTTTATCAAGCCCAAATACACCTGGGCAACCATGGCATCAAACCATTTCCACCTCGACTTATTTCACAGGTAAAACATAGCCAATAATTAATAATTCACCCATAGAACATATAAAATCAGGTTTCCAGTGTGTCAAAATTCTCAAGGGCCTCAGGGACCCATGGCAATGCTCACACCAGAACCACATACTCAGAATTGATTCAAAAGAGATTGGGAGCCAGTTCCCAGTGTGTCAGACTTCACAAGAGTCTCACATGGACCCTGAGTAGTGCTCACACTGGGGTGGATGAGGATATAACCTAAAGGACTAAGATTGGGAGTTTTAAAAGGAGTAACAACATATGAAAAGAGGTAGGGACAAATTTAAAAAAGTTTGGATTTGTCAGAAGAAGACTACCATAGTAGAATTTTTTAGAACACATAACATGTATGCATAATGGCATTGACAAAACAAGCAAGGGTGGTAAAGTACATAGTTTCAAAAATAAGGAAACATATAAATACCATACGAGAAAGGAAAGAGTAAAATTCTCAAACCCTGGTTTTAGGTAAACCATAAAATCAGTAGGGAAACAAGGGCCAAATAATCACATACTGTGTATAATGAATATTGACAGGAGATTTATTCAAGAAGCAACAAAGGATCGAACTAGAAAAAATCCGAAACCCTTAGTTGGGGCAGATAAAGGAAATTAGCATTAGTAGGCAGATTCACATATAATGAAGTGAATATAGATTAGATAATTCTAAAATCAAAGTTTTAACCCGTTTAGGTTCGAATCAAAGAGAATGTCAAACCTTAACCATTAGGGCTAAGTAAGAATCCACAATAGATACGTAAAATAACCGTACTCACAAAGAACACGAGATGAACACAGACAGAATACACAACAGGTTAAGGATTTTGAACCAAATTTGGTTCGAATCTCTCAAGATCTGCTTGACATTTTAGGCAAGCCATTAGGTAATACCAAAATCGAGTAGCTAGTAAGGATGAAGGGACAAATAAGGTAAGGAATCAACGATTGATTCCATTATGGGGTTGGAATCCGAGAGATTAAAGTGATGATGACGCTTGGGTTTTGAGAGAAGAGGGGGAGAAGATGAGAGAAGGAGTGAATAGAAACAGCGGGCTGGGTGAAATGATTTAGGGTTTTGGCCAGGTAGGTTAGTTTAAAAGGGTTGGAGTGATGTGGACCATTGATTTTGGGAGATCAACGGTCCTGATTTAAAGATGTTGGGTCGGGTAATTTGGATGGGTACGGGACTGGGTTAAGGGGTCTTGGCCTGGGGTATTGGGATATGGTAATTGGGTAGTGTATAGGTCCGAAATTGGGGTTTTAGGGGGCTATATTTTAAATACCCAATTTAACCAATAAATAATTTATAAAAAATAATTAATAAATAACAAAGATATCACTTGTGCATGAAAATGATTCAAAATAATTACTTAACATTATAGAAATATAAAAAGTCATTTTATGCATAAATAATGTAATTATACATGCATATGGGCTATTATTGTAAAATATAAAATTTAGCCTTATAAACACTGTTATGGTATAAATGATAAGTTTACATGACTAAATCATCATAAAAAATAATTTGGAGGTAAATTATTGGATATTTATATAATAAAAATAAAAAAATAAATTGATTTAAAGCCCTTAAAATTATAGAAAAATTATGAAAAACATTTATGCATGCTTGTAAATCCAATAATAATGCATGCGCACTATTTTAAAGTATATATGTATATTTAAAATATGTGATGGAAAATTTGGGTATCAACAACTAGGCTACTGTGATTAAGGTGGGTTCATAGCAAAGTGTCGATATGAGTATAATCGGTGGGCCATCTCTTGCATGATAAGTTTGGATCATGCGTCTCGTATGAGGTTTCCATTCGGTGGAGTGCATATGTCATCATTTCTAAGCATTTGGGGAAGTTGTTTGACTATTGGAATGATGGATGAGCGCTTGACAAAGTCTTCGGGATTTTTTATGACCAGTATTGCATGAGTTTTTGAAGTAATCAGCTAAGTAGTCATGTAGTATTGGGGCATGCTGGGAGGATATGGTATTTTGGGTCGCTGATGGGGTGTTCTATGGCTTAGAGCTAAATGGTAGAGGCTGCTAACAATGATCGAATTGTAGGATCATGGGCTGTATCAGCTTCTAGACTGGGGGATTGCTTAATTATTTCTTCAAATGGTCATATGCTGGTGAAACATGGGTTGCTCAATGCGTATTAGCTGTGTATTAAAGATCAATGTAAGATAAGTGCTTATCGAGAAGGTTCTGACAAGTTCTAGGTTTTATGTAGCCTTTTAGGACTTTTGAATTTGTATATAGGCAGGTTTGAAAATGGTAGCGAGTGGTAATAGGATCAGTAGTATTTCCTTGTCAAGAAGGGTCTACATGTCAATGTTGGAATGATACGAGAAATGGCTTCAGGTTCCCGGGAGGTTCCCTCCGGCCAAACGTATCGATTGAGTTACTTTATGGTGGGCAGTCTACATAACTCGGTTGAGTTAGAGGCGATTGGTTTGAATTTGTCAATTATGTATTAACGAGTTTCGAAGAATTTATCATGGTTATGACCACGGTCAGAGTTGATGTTTTCCACAGGTATAGAGGCTATATTGTGTGTAGTGGTGTTATCCTAGGTTGAGTTAAATGAAAGATTCTCGATTGATAAGGTGTTCAATTTTCTTACGGTTCAAAGTTGGCTATGAGATTTTCGTAGTGTTTCAAGTTAGCTTGTTAGAGACGATGAGCCGTGTGGGGCTGAAAGTTGCAGGTACAAGGTTGAAGATAAATTCGGAGGGATGTATATGAGTTCTTGATTGCACAAACGATTTTGGGTGTTTAAGGTTTTGCTGGCACTATGTGTTCCCATTGGAGTAGAGTTTGCCTGTTGGCAGGTACCATGTGTTTTGACTTATGGGTGTTTTTCCATGGGGTGACAGTGTCTGAGTTACGTGTCAGCCATTTGAGTAAAGATTGTCATGCCCCAAAATCCGAGGAGCGCGACCGATGCTCAATCGAGTAAACCCGACTAAGCAAACCTATTATGTTTCATGCTACTCAATTTCGTCTTTGAATAAAGAGAAAATGTACATCACCAATCAAATTCTATAAACATGTCTTTAACGATTTCTATTTCATTTTCATTAGCAACTTAGTTTATAAACTTTAAGATATACAAGTTTTATACATCTTTGCCAAACATCATTATTTTTATTTTAATTCCTATACCTGACACTACCCACAACCTGTCTACGAAGCCTCTAAATACAACTGACGAGTAATATGAAAATGCAGGCAATAAGACTCTGGCTATACTTAAAAATACAAAGTACATGATAAACAATAGTACAGGACTCCAAAATGAAGTGGGGCAGCCAAGTCAGCTGAAAGGAATATGCGTCACTAGCTGCGACCAGCATTGCCAGCTATGGAACCACCTACATCTATTTAAGATGTAGCGCCCCGGGCAAAAGGGGCATTAGTGCTGTCGAATAGCACTAGTATGTATAACTAAACACCATCTCAATAGAAAGAACTATCATACAAGAACAAAGAAATCATAAACACCATCTCAATTGAAAGAACTATCATACAAGCACAAAGAAACCATAAGGATTCAACAAGATCTTTAAACAATCACCACATCATCAAATAAAAGGAATCACATAGCTTTTGCATAATTTCCATACCTCTTGGTTGGGACATTTCAAAACTTTTCATCATCATTTACAATACCCCCACTTTATTGCGCGGAGTCCGATCACCGCCCAATCGGCTAAGCTATCTCATTTGAGACATATACCTCAATCACTATTTCATTGTCACTTTCCGGATTCAAAATCAACACACTACCACCATGTGTGTATCATGGCGTCCGATCACGGCCCGATCAGGTATGCCGTCTTACCAAGACGTTACCTCAATCATAATTTCATTCTCACTTTTCAATTTCAATATCAACACAATACCACCATGTATATAGCATGGCGTCCGATCATGGCCCGATCGTCTAAGCTGTCTTACCAAGACGTTACCCTTTTTCATTAATCACCTAACTTCAATTTTGTTTCACATATATTCATTCATCGGTTCTTGGAGCCATAATTATCACATCATGCTTAGCACTAGACCACATTTCATAATTTGAGCTCTTTTCCCCCACATTTTACATCAATATCAATTTCAACAACAAGCTATTCAATCCAAGATGTCAAGTACATATGAGAGGAATCATGAATCATGGGCATATACAATATTTCAGAAATCATACACCTCAAGTTCATTAGCAATGGAACTTTAAACACAAAGGATTCTTCGAAAATGGAGGGGACACACCAACCCACAATAGAAACACGCATCAAAAGCATAAACAAGCAATTACACCAATTATTCTTGGAGTCCTATTTTCCAATCAAGACAATATACAATTTCAACATCGAATTATGTAACAACTCGGATCATATTGGATGTACTTATAAGGCAAAACATTATCTCGAACAACCACTTATGAGCATAAATTGTGTACAAAGCCTTTAGGGCACTTTATTATTGACGCCATTTATGGAAAGCAGAGTCAAGGCTCATTTCATAATCTGTTTCATATTTTCTCATGTCATGGGTTTTACCAGGCACAATTATAATTCAAGTTCTCAGCACGTTGGCCACACTCTATTTTCCAAATTCATTTGATTTATTTCAAATAGCTTTATACATAGAGGATTTCACATAGCTTGGCATAACAATCTCAGTTTAAACTTGACTTGAAATCTAGGCATTTTAGCACATAGTTCACATTCTTCACATATACTCAATTTACCAAGAATAGCATATTGAACACATTAAGATACACCTTTTACATGATTCTTGCAACCCCAATTCCCTTGAAATATCAAGTACTACATCAATCAAATTTTGGACTTACAATATTTGCATGGACACCATGGGAGCTCGATTTCTAAGAAGAGAGGGTTTTAGCCATACATACCTTGTTTAAGCTTTCCTTAAGTTACTACAGTGCACCAATATCTCTAGCAGTAATAATCTATAAGGAGAAAGCAAAAATCAATTAATAATTTAGAAAGATTTCCCATGGTGTAACTATCACGCCCCAAATTCGAGGGACATGACCAGCGCTCGACCGGGTAGCCCCAGTCAAGCGGACCTGGGTGCCTTTCCTACCCCCCGTGTTACCCCGTACCTTTCATTACTTATTAGCCAAATGTAATAACCATTTACAATTGAAACACCTATTTATTACAAAATATACACACGGTAAATGATTGTTAGCGTGGTTTACATTTTACATAGTCCAACATGCAAGACACATATTGCATAAGTTCCTGACCCACATTTCCTATCTACGGAGCCTCTAAACATGAAAAAGGATGATGCAGTACTTGCTGGTGACAAGGCTCCAGCTATACCTTATACGAATGTCAAAACAAGATTCCAAAACAGAAGTGGTATGAGCCACGCAGGGCCCCGAAAGGATAGGGGCTCAACAATTGAGCTGGCGGGAAGTAACAAGGAGCTACGATTGGTGGACTGGAGTACCTGCTATGGATCCACCTACAATCATAACACGAATGTAGAGCTCCCAGCAAAAGGGACGTCAGTACACTTGAATTGTACTTGTATGTATGAACAAACTTTGCTCCAAGTAAACTCAAACCATACACAAGTAGGAAACAGTAATAAAAACAACAATCAAATGCACAAGAAAGGATCAATCAAGCCAAACAAGTTTACAATCTCTCATGTTTCCCCTTCCATATTTCCACATCAATAATTTCACAATTTGCTCATATTTTTATTTCAATAGTGATTTCGATCACTTTCCACCCTTATTACCTCAGCCACCCTTATCACCACAACCCACACCTTATAACTTCGTGTTGCGGCGTGCAACCCGATCCCACCGTACAGTTACAATTCACAAACAACACAACAACAATGAACAATTCACAAAGATCAACAACAACACTTCTTAAGAAGTAACAACAACAATTTACAAGTATTTCCATAACCATCAATACTATTTCCATCATATTCAACAACTCACATGTGTTTTATATCACAACGATAATTGCCCACAATAAGCCATAGATGTTGTTATCACAATTATTCCAGTTGCATCATTTACGATTTCCTTCCGTCATTTGTTCCTCAGCTCTTACCACGTATCACATTCACAATCATACCAATCACAAGAATTTCACAAACAATCTGCATAGTATCACATTCCAAATATTCATACACCAAACAAGGCGATTTTACAAAGGTCAAAGTTAGCCATACATACCTGGAGCCGAATTCCCTTTTAACTTCTATTTTCAATTCACCAAATAATCTAGCAACGTCAATCTTGCGCACAAATTAATACACATGACTTAGAATTGGGGTTCACAAATGCTACTCAAACTTATTTAGGTTATCAACCCTTCTTTTGCAAACCTCTATCTCTACCCAGTTTCCCCTTGCTAGGTTTTAGGTTTTAAGAAGGCATGCATGTACAATTTCAACCATTAATTTCAAGAATCAATGCATGATACTCCCCCCTCCCTCCTTAGTTTAAACCTAAAAAACAAGGAAAACGGTTAGGGATTTTACCTGCAAGAATGGGGATGAGGGCAATTACTTTGAATTTTTCCCAGCCCAGATAGTTTTGAAGAATCAAATTGATGAAGATTGCTTTCTCTCTCAAAAACCCTCCCTTCCCTCTCTCTTATTTTGTTCAGAAGATCATTAAAATGAGGGGTTGTGGTATTTTATTAAAAGGGGTCGGGTTTAAAATTTTAGAAAAATAAAAGCCCGAGCAGGATCCACAGTTGCATTTTGCGATCGTAGAATCGAAATGCGGTCTGCAGATTGGACCGCAGAAGTGCCCCCAAACTCTGAGAGTTTCTGCTTGGATATGCGATGGATATGCGGTCCACATTCCTATTTTGCGGTCGCATAATGCACCGCAGAACTGACCTTCACAAATCCTTGAGGAATTTATGCGACGATTATGCAGTCCGCATATTGATTATGCGATCGCATACTAGACCGCATTTTTAACATCAATTTCTACTAAATCTCTTATTAACTCTACGGCAGAAATGCGGTCCGCATACCTGATCTGCGACCACATAATGGCAATTTTCTGGAAATTTTTTATTCTTGATTTGTAAGTGCAAAATCAGTAAAAAGGGTCCGAACCACGGCGAGCTTTATTCCCAACACATATATAGAACTTGATACTACGAAGTACTAGGCTTTGAGCACAAATTTTCACGGGGCCTTACAGTAACTCTCTTAGGAATTTCATCAAACACCTAATCGTATGAAATAGACTACAAGGTTCTACAATGGAAATTCCTTCTTCCCTTATCCAATTTCATCAAGAACTAACCAAAATAGTTCATTAATCCCACGTACTATAGCTTAGTGTCACATGCATGGCCTATTCCTAACCCCACATTATAGTTTTGAACTCATAATCTCATATATGAAATATTAGAAGTAGGACTTACCCGGAAGATAGTGAGCTAGAGATTATCATTCTTGATTTTTAAGAGTTTGTGCAAGATTGATGATTAGGATGCTAGGTTCCATCTTTCTCTCTCTAAAATGCTCTCACCTCTATCTAGATTTAGTGTAAAATAGTCCCAAATAAAGCCCCAAAGCTTATTTATCAAAGTGGGTTCGGATATAAAATTTTCCAAAAATGACTCTCGAAGTCAAATATGTGGTGCAATTATGCTATAGCATAATCGAAATATGGCCAGCATTCTTGCAGCATAATCATTATGCAATAGCATAATCGAAATATGGCCAGCATTCTTGCAGCATAATCATTATGCAATAGCATAATCGACAGCATTATCGATTATGCTACAGCATAATCAATATGCGACAGCATAACGTTTTTCCCGACACTGCTTCATTATGCAATGCATATGTGGTCCGCATGGTCGTTTTGCGATCGCAAAATTGGTCACAAATCCAGCCTTTGGTAATTTGATCATAACTTTGTGTAGGAATGTCCAAATGATGAACGGTTTGAAGCGTTAGAAACAAGACTCAAAGATATTTCATTTAATAGGTTGTTCACCACATAAAACTTTATATATATAGATATGATTGTCTTAAGTGTGGACTTGTGCGAACTCATTTGGAATTTTAGCCTATTATGAAATTTTCCAATTTGACTTAGACTCGGGCCTCCCATTAGACCCCAAATTAAACATTATAAGACATACACTTATTTATGTCACACCTCCTTTTTCCGAGCTTTATCGGCTTTTACTACACCCCGGGAAGGGATATAATAAAGAAAGGAGTTTTTCCAATTTAAGGACAATCGAAACGGGATTCATTTATTCATTTAAGATTCAGAGTCGCCACTTGGGAGATTTATGGTGTCCCAAGTCACCGGTTTGAATCTCGAATCGAGGAAAGGGTTTGACTCTGTTCAACAGTCGCGAACCAGAAATCCGGGTAAGGAATTCTGTTAACCTGGGAGAAGGTGTTAGGCACCCCCGAGTTCCGTGGTTCTAGCACGTTCACTCAACTGCTATATTTGGCTAAAATTTAATTTTTTATACATGGTACCCTACTTGTTCAATTTTAAAATTAATTACCGCTTTTTGTCAATTATTTTATTTAAGAAAGTGAACATCATTTAAGAACATATTTTCGGATCTCGTCACATGAAATGCACCCGGATCCTCGACACATTCTTATTCAATGTTTTTGGATTTAGATTTGGGTCGCATGAAATGCACACCCGTATTAAGAAGGTAATTTTATTTAAAAGACGTGCCTAAAGCAGCTAACGTATTGTTATATTTTGGGAAGACCGTGAAATTTGCTAAACGGCCCGTCCCGAATTTCTACGTATTTTTATTAAGTAATTAATGAGGGCCCCGCAATTTGTATATTATGATTTGGCGAGGCTCGTCTCATTTTATCGTTAAAGGCCAAACTAACAATCTAAAATTCTCTATTTATTCGTCTCTAATAGTCAATTAATTCACGAATATAAATTCGAATCTCGAATTCAAGTCCGAATTTAAACAAAAGGGTAAAATCTTTTAGCTTAAACCCGCTACCTAACTCAAGACCCAACTTTATATTTATGGATTAATTTTTCATGTTCCTAATTATTTATTTATTTTTAAAGTGTTATTATATTTGGACCTTGCCTTTTACTCATATTTCAACAAGGCTTTGGGCCTGAATTGTTAGCCCAAGGAATCCAATTTAAGTTTTAGTCCACATTTAGTCTAATAAAGTAAACTATAGCCCAGCCACAATTGTACTACTTTTTAGAGATTGATATGTTCAGTTAAAGCTTCACGTTTGTGGGCCCAAACTCAGCCCACATTAAGCAAATCAATCGGATTACGTTTTGAATATACCAAACTAACATGATTTCAAGTTGTTGCAATTATATTACTTCTAATTTTGACGATTCCAGATTATTTAATATTCTCATTTCTATTGATGTGAATCTAACTCTGATAATGTCAAAATTGCAATAAAATATGAATTGAAGTAATGTTCTGTTAACAACGAATCCACTTATCCTATACTTGATCTCAATTAACACTTGAATATTTATCCTTATAGAAAATGGAAAACATCTGAAGACACAATATGCATCAAATTCTAAGGAAAACAAATTACCTATTTTAACATGCAAAATATGCTATGTATGAGCTATTACATTCATAAGCTCAAGTTTCAACAGTCCGAAATTTTGACTAAAACACACAGGAAATCTGTTGAGAATTTGTTTTCTACATTATCATCTTACGAATCAAATCATACTGAATTATTAACATACAAATTAATCTAATGATCTACTAGTTAAGAATAAAATCTAGAGTCTAATATAGGGGGTAATACAAGGATAAACCAAAATGAAACAATGAGTTATCAGTCCAGCTACATAGCTTCAACAAACAGAATCTAAAAATCAAATTAGACACAAAAGAGGCATAGTAGGCTGAAACAAAATCCAGATGTATTCATTCCACCTTTGAGCCCGAAATTACAGAAGGATTGTAGTATATACCTGGAAAAATAGATAAGAGCAACGAAAATTCAGAATCAATTTCCACAGCAACAGCAACAAGACAGTTAAATCCAATCATAGCCTCAAAACGCCTAGGATTAAACCACAGCACTCAATTTAAACCAGAAAAAACAAGCTTGACCAATCCAGTCGCACTTTCACAGAATTTAAGATGCTAGAAGAGGAGAAGATCAATGCATAGCTTTCAAATTTTAACTAAAATGATCAATGAAACAGTGATGTTTTGGGATTTTCTACTGATTTCTAATGTTTTTGAGTTTTTGGAAGCTATGAATTTTGAATTTGGACAGAGATTGTTTTGGGGAGAAGTTTTCAGATTCTGAAACTTGTAAAACAAGGCATATCTATGCCTATTTATAGATGTAAATCTGGAGGGAAACTCAAATTTGAGTGTTTACACATTAGTCCCTCTTTTATTTCATTTCTATCCTTTATTTTTAACTTGTAATACAAATAGCTATACTTATTTATTAAGAATTATACTAATGCCCCAATATAGAAGATTCTATTCTATTCTAATTCCTATATTGCCCTTACTTCATTTTAAAATTTGCTAAACTACCCATTTTTATGCCCTTATTACTCCTGAACTTGTATTATAACTATAATTAACCCTTTTTCCTATACCCAAAATATCCCTGAGGTTCCCTGAAATTATTAAAGTAAACTTACTGCAACTCAACCCCTTTTATCCATGAATTTATTAACCCAAACTAACTATTTTAAATCTATGATTAATCAACTACTAATCAGAAATCTAACCAGCTATAATCAAACCTACTATTAAACTATCAATTAATCCAAACCGATGAAATTAACAATTAATTACTGAATTTTCAATTAGCCACTAATCATACTGTCAATGAACAGCCTATAAACCTAAAATCTAACTAATTGCTTACTAACTCTAAATTGATATCTAACAAGTCAACTGACAATTAAACGCAACGACAGCATAGCAGTTATCCTAAGAACATATATCGCTAACTATTTTCAATTTAATAAAATTCAAAAAGTAAAATCAGAAGCAAAGACTAAATCAGAAAACAATAAAGCATGAAAAAGAAAGAAAATAAAAGTAGAACTCACTGATGTAACAAAAACTCTGGCCAGCCATTTTTGAGAGAATCTTTCGAGATTCTTGACCCGTAACATCCCCAACCATGTGTTTTCATAAGAAAACGCGTGGTTAAGGATATTACGTTCAAAAATAATAAAGATTTGAGTTTGAGTTCTTGGCCGGAAAATTTTAAAATTAATATTTGAGCCATTCCGGCCACATTCGAGCAAAGTGACTATGGAATTCGTGTTGGGGAGGCCAAGGCGGGTTTATGGTGTTATTTGGGGGTCGTTTGGCGTGACCTACGTCGTGGCCGGAAAATCTTTAAAGAAAGATTCGAGCCAATGGAGGCTGATTTGAGAGAAAATAGTTGCATGGTTAGAAAGAAGAGACCGAGGAGAGTCACTGGTGTATTTTTGGGGGTCATCGGCGTAACTCATGTCTTGGCCGCCGGCGAGCTTCGATCAGGGGATATGGGGGCGGCTGGGCTATTAGGGTTTGGTGGTAGAGACGAATTGGGGTGTGAAGAGACCTTCGGACAGTTTTATGTAATTCGAACCCTGCTTATGAGTTGTTGATCTCATTAACATCGACGGTCCAGATTAGGGGCACGGAACGGTGTCGTTTCATTTAACTGGGGTGTGGACCGGACCTGGGAGACTTGGGCTGGGGCGGGTATGCATTTAGTTGGGCCTGCAAATTAGTTAACCCAATTCAGGCAGCCCTTTTGCTCTTATTTCTTTTTTTTTTGTTTGTTTTCTTGTATTTTATTTATTTTGCTTTTGTATTTTATTTTTTGTATTATTTTTTTTGTATTTTTATTTTTTGTATTATTTCTGATTTTATAAAAATACAAGGATTAAAATAAAGTCATAATATATTTCAAAGTAAGACTAACTAACTCCTAAAATTGTTTAAAATCTATTTTGTGACGAATTCACAATTAAACAATTAAAAATGCAAAAGTGGACTATTTTTTTTATTTTCTTCATATTTCTTCTAAAACCAATTAACCCTAAATTAATCCTAAAATATGAAATTAGATCCTAAATGCAAATGCATATTTTTATATTTTTCGTACGAATTAAGATGCATAGATAAAGTGCAACAATTACCAAAAATGACACAAAATTCACAAAAAATTGTAAAAAATAAAGAAAACCATTTTGTTTGGAATTTTTGGGAATAGTTCATATATAGGGCAAATATCACGTGCTCACAGTTGCCCCTCTTTGCCCGGAAACAGGAAGAGTTTTCGTGCAAAGGCAAGTGAGCGAAAATGAGCGATTTTTGCCCGTTCGCATATTCCGTTGTGAAGCACTTTGAAAAGTTTGACCGCATCCTACTTCATAGGTTGCCTACATATCCTGGGCTAAACAGGAATCAGATCAGTGTAGGTCGGGAGTGTCTGGTAGCTGGGACTACCAGGAGCTGTGACTTTACTGTTGTTGCTGCTGCTACTGCTTGCTGACCTCCTTATTACACCGTGGTAAAACAAAAGAAGCTTAGACTAAGCTATGATCTATGAATTACAAAAGATTCTATCTATGTCTTCAAACTTGTTCTTGTATTGCCTTGAACTTGTATCTTGTATTCTTCCGATGGGATTCTTGTTGTTGCCTTGAGATGTTTTGTCATTCTTGATGATGCTTGACCGCTACGATTGGAAATATGTGTCCATTTTTCAGGTGGGCTCCTGCTTGCGATTGCTTGAAAATGTATTTCCTTGTTCTCCAGGTGGGCTCCTGCTTGCGATGCTTGAAAAGTATTCCCTTGTTCTCCAGGTGGGCTCCTGCTTGTGATACTTGAAAAATATTCCCTTGTTCTCCATGTGGGCTCCTGCTTGTGATGCTTAAAATGTATTCCCTTGTTCTCCAGGTGGGCTCCTGATTGCAACAAAAATAGACAAAAACAAAGAAAATTTCCTGCCCCAGTATGGTGAATTGGCATATCGTCTTATCAGATATTAAAATTAAAAGCTAAAATTTGGATTGTACTTCCCTTATTTTCCATGTGGGTGCCTGCTAGCTGCGTTTGAAAACATATTCCCTTGTTCTTCAGGTGGGCTCCTGCTTGCTGCGTTTGAAAAGATATTCCCTCGTTCTTCAGGTGGGCTCCTGCTTGCGATGCTTAAAATGTATTCCCTTGTTCTCCAGGTGGGATCCTGCTTGCTGACGTTGAAAAGATATTCCCTTGTTCTACAGGTGGGCTCCTGCTTGCTGAATTTGAAAAAAGATATTCCCTTGTTCTTCAGGTGGGCTCCTGCTTGCTGACTTTGAAAAGATATTCTCTTGTTCTTCAGGTGGGCTCCTGATTGTAGTAAACATACAAAATGAAGAAAATCTCTGCCCCAGTTTGATAACTGGGCGCGTTGTGTTACCGAATATTAAACTTGAAAGATAAGACTTGCATTATACTTCCCTTATTCTTCAGGTGGGTGCCTGACTGCTGTGCTTGGAATGTATTCCCTTGTTTTCCAGGTGGGCTCCTGATTGTTGAACTTGAAAAGTATTCCCTTGTTATCCAGGTGGGCTCCTGCTTATTGACTTTGGAAAATTATTCCCTTTGTCATCCAGGTGGGCTCCTGCTTACAAAGACAAATTCTTTCTGCCCCTGTTTTAATCAAAGAAAGATTTGTTAATATAAAAAATGGTGGTTAGCTGCTGGCATTCTTGTTGGCCATGCTCCCGCTTCTGACTTTGCTCTGACTTGCTTCTTTGGACTTGCTTTGACTTGCCATGATTTCCTGGCTGACTTTCAACCCTCTGATCTTGATGACCCCAATGTCTTACCTCATGTTACTGTTTTGTGTTTTTGTACCTTTCTTGTGAAACTTTGCTTCTCCCTCATACCTATCGGATTACCTTACATGATGGGATTCCCATTGGTCCTTTTTGCCTTACTTTCTTTGATATTTCCCAACCTTGTTATGCTATTCAACTGAGAAGCTGGTAGTTAGTCTTGACATCCTTCTTTTGTTTTGAATTGAACTGACACTGAAATGTCTTATAGACAGACTTCAATAGAATGAAATGCAATGGCCTCGAAGGTTTTGAGGATAGAACGATTCTGAAAACGAATGAATTGTAATGCAAAGAAAAAGGATAGGACTTATCTGGGTGGACCCGCTGGTACCATTGATCGTGCCATGCATTTTGGATTAACCAACCTAGTCTGTCCAAACAATCAACTGTCAATTGCCACATTTGATGTTCCATACTTTCACAATCCAACTTTCACCAAAACCCAAACCTTGCTTGTTTTGCCAAGTTTCAAACACCTTTCAACCACATACTTTCTTTATTTGTCCGATATGAAAACTCACTTTTCGCCCTACGGTGCCCGTGAGGGTTTTCACCAATAAGACTCTCTCATTTTTAATATCTCTCAACTCACGTCGCCTTACGGTGCCCGTGAGGGTTTTCACCAATAAGACTCTCTCATTTTCATTTCTCTCATCTCACATCGCCTTATGGTGCCCGTAAGGGTTTTCACCAATAAGAGTCTCTCATTTTCAATTTCATTTCTTCTTGTACCAGAGTGTTGTCCACAACATGAATCACCTTACCTGCTTGTATTGACATTTCTTAAAATTGATCAGAAGGTCTTTCTTTGGACCGTAATATGGCTTTTGGCTGGGTTTAGAAAGAAGGGTATAAAGGCTCAAAATATTTCAATGTGGGTTCAAAAATTACAACTTTCGGAATCATATCTTTCACAACAACCATAACTTCTGCCCAGTTTCGTTCTTGGGGATTCTTGGACTTTTCTTTGGCTATGACTGAACCTCAGTGAGGCTGCCTACGTACCCTTTCGGGATCAAGTCAAACGTAGTTCATGTCATAAAATCGCTTCATTGTTGCGATGTTTCTTTCCTTCCATTCTTCTTCTCTTTTTTTTCATTTCTTTCTTTCTCTTCTTTTATTTTCTTTCTTTTCTTTATTTTCTTTTTCTTTTCTCTTTTCTTTTGCTTTCTCTTTTCTTTTCTTTCTTTTCTTTTTCTTTTCTCTTCTCTTCTTCTTCTTTTCTTTTCTAGTTTGATCCTCGAATTTTGTTGTTGATTCCAAAACAGGGATACGAAAAAAAATATAATAAGGCTCAAAGGGATCACAAGGGATAAAGTGTTTGGATAGCAGAACAAAATGCCTTCATCATGTCAATCTCAAAACATGTCAAATACAATCAGTTACATAAAGATAAAGAAATCATACATAATATCTCTTGACTGCATCAGAATTGATAGCCATTTCTACACATTTCCCTTCCACATCTGTTAGATACAATGCAACATTGGACAACACTCGTGTTACAACAAACGGCCCCTGCCAGTTGGGAGCAAACTTTCCTTTCGCTTCAGCCCAATGAGGTAAGATATGCCTCAATACCAATTGTCCTACTTCAAATTTCCGCGGACACACTTTCTTGTTATAAGCTCTTGCCATTCTCTGTTGGTACAACTGCCCATGACATACTGCTGCCAATCTCTTTTCATCAATCAAGCTCAATTGTTCCAGACGGGCTTTGACCCACTTATCATCATCAATTTCCGCCTCCGCAATAATATGAAGGGAGGGTATTTCAACTTCTGCAGGTATCACTGCCTCCGTGCCATACACCAATGAATAAGGAGTCGCCCCTACTGAAGTGTGAATAGTAGTGCGATATCCTAGTAAAGCAAAGGGTAATTTCTCATGCCATTGCCTGGATCCTTCCACCATTTTCCGAAGTATTTTCTTGATATTCTTATTAGCTTCCTCAACTGCTCCATTCGCCTTAGGACGATATGGTATGGAATTGCGGTGTGTGATTTTAAACTTCTAATATGTCTCCGCCATCAGATGACTGTTGAGATTGGCACCATTATCTGTGATAATCACCTTCGGGATTCCGAACCGGCAAATGATATTTGAATGTACAAAATCGACCAGTGCCTTCTTGGTTACTGATTTGAAAGTCTTCGCCTCAACCCATTTAGTAAAATAATCAATGGCTACCAGAATAAACATATGCCCATTAGATGCTACTGGCTCGATTGGCCCAATGACATCCATTCCCCAAGCAACGAAGGGCCATGGTGCCGACATTGCGTGCAACTCAGATGGAGGCGAATGAATCAAATCTCCATGTACTTGACACTGATGACACTTGCGTACGAAACTGATACAGTCTCGTTCCATAGTGAGCCAATAATATCGTACTCGAAGAATCTTTTTGGCTAGTACATACCCACTCATATGAGGTCCACAAACTCCCGCATGTACCTCGGTCATGATAGTTGTAGCCTGTTTAGCATCCATGCATCTCAATAAACCAAGATCTGGAGTTCTTTTGTAGAACACTCCTCCATCAAAGAAAAATCCGCTTGCTAAGCATCTAATGGCTCTCTTTTGGTCTCTTGTGGCCTGTACCGGATATACTCCCATTCTGAGGTATTCTTTGATATCATGAAACCATGGCTCCACATCAAGCTCTTCCTCCACCACGTTACAATAGGCATGCTGATCTCGTACCTGAATCTGCAATGGGTCCACATAAACCTTATTTGGATGATGCAACATCGACGCCAAAGTGGCCAAAGTANACCCATATCTATAGTCATCCTCAATCCCAAAATACATGCCTCGTATTCAGCCATGTTATTGGTGTAGTAAAAGCGAAGCTGAGCTGTAACAGGGTAATGTTGCCCTGTTTCTGAAATACGTACCGCTCCTATCCCAACACCTTTATTGTTGGCAGCCCCATCAAAGAACAAATTCCAACCAGGTTTTTCATCTTGTTCTGATTCCTCAATATGCATTGCCTCCTCATCAGGAAAATATGTTTTCAATGGTTCATATTCATCATCAACTAGATTCTCCGCTAGGTGATCAGCCACTGCTTGTGCTTTCATCGCAGTACGGGTCACATAGATAATATCAAATTCTATGAGCAAGATTTGCCATTTAGCAAGCCTCCCTGTGGGCATGGGATTCTGAAAAATGTACTTCAACGGATCCAACCGCGAGATGAGATAAGTGGTATATGCTGACAAATAATGTTTCAACTTCTGCGCTACCCAGATCAAAGCACAACACGTCCTTTCCAGTTGAGTATACTTCACCTCGTAAGATGTGAACTTCTTGTTGAGGTAGTAAATTGCCTGCTCTTTGTTTCCCGTGACATCATGCTGCCCCAGTACGCAGCCAAAAGAATTATCCAACACTGTCAAATAAAGGATCAAGGGTCTTCCCGACTCTGGCAGAACCAACACAAGTGGACTGGCCAAATATTCCTTAATTTTGTCAAATGCTGCCTGACATTCATCTGTCCACTTGACCGCAGCATCTTTTTTCAGCAGCTTAAAGATAGGCTCGTAGGTTGCTGTAAGCTGAGCAATGAACCTGCTGATATAATTCAACTTGCCGAGCAAACTCATCATTTATTTCTTGCTCTTTGGCGGAGGCGATTCCTGGATGGCTTTGATTTTGAACGGGTCTAATTCAATACCACGTTGGCTTACCACAAACTCCAACAATTTCCCTGACGGGACTCCAAACGCACACTTTGCCGGATTGAGTTTGAGATTATACCTGCGAAGTCTCTGGAAAAACTTTCTCAGGTCTTTAACATGATCACACTGCTTTCTTGACTTTATAATTACATCATCCACATAAACTTCAATTTCTTGATGTATCATATCATGGAACATGGTGGTCATCGCCCTCATGTATGTTGCCCCTGCATTTTTCAACCCAAACGGCATGACCCTATAACAGTAGGTTCCCCAAGGCGTAATGAATGCCATATTTTCTGCGTCTTCCTCATCCATCAATATCTGGTGATAGCCCGCATAACAATCCACGAAAAAACCAATTTCATGTTTGGCACAATTGTCAATCAATATATGGATGTTTGGCAATGGGAAGTTGTATTTTGGGCTCGCCTTATTGAGATCACGATAATCAACACACATTCTGGTCTTTCCATCTTTCTTTGGCACAGACACGACATTGGCTAACCAGGTGGGATATCGGGTAACTCGTATGACCTTCGCCTCAAACTGCTTATTGACTTTTTCTTTGATTTTCACACTGATATCTGTCTTAAATTTCCTCAGCTTCTGCTTGACAGGAGGGCATTCTGAATAAGTGGGCAATTTGTGGACCACCAGATCAGTACTCAGACCCGACATATCATCGTATGACTATGCAAAGATATCTTTGTATTCAAACAACAACTTGATCATCTCTTCTCTGAGTGGGGTTTCCAAATTAACACTTATTTTTGTTTCCCGGACATTTTCCTGATCCTGGAGATTGATTGCCTCAGTGTCATTCAAGTTAGGTTTGGGTTTTTCCTCAAACTGACTTAATTCTTTATTGATTTCTTCCAAAGATTCCTCATCATTATACTCTACCTCATCATCACATTCAATTTCTTGTATTACTATTTCACATTGGTTATCAAGATTAGGCCGGGAACTCCTCATGCATGACACGTCATTAAAACCAGCATAAAATGGACTGTACAAGAAAGAGAAAAGAAAGACAAAATAAAAGCTATCAGGAATGAAGAGAGAAAGAAATTGCATTTCATTGAAATTGTAAGATAACAAGGTTTAACTCATCCAAATGGACGGAACATAGAAATCCGAATTACAACCTTGGAAATAATCCAGATTTAATACTCAAAAGAAAATCAAAAACTAACTACCACGACTCCTTCCGAATTGGAAGAGGAGTAGCTTCCCAGTTATTAAGATTGGCCTGAGATCCCACGAACTGCACATCAATTTTGCTCGGACCTTCACCTGCTCCCACCATATTCACTTCAAACAATCTTTCAAACCTTTCGATCAACTCCCTATCAGGTTCTATTACCACAGAGCTGGGCATTACTGTTGTTGAGCGCCTTTTAGTACCAGACCGGACAAAAGAACGGGAGAGGCAAGGAATAGGTTTAGGAAGGGTCCACACTCTCTTCTTCATCTTTCTGGCTCTCCTTATGTCAGCAGCAGTGGGTTTAAAGACTAACCCGAAAGTATCAATATTACCAGAAAGAGACACTGGCTGTATAATACCCTGTAGTTAAGCTCCCAAACCCTTTCCGGGCAGAAATCCGTTCTTTAACATCTCTGTTGCCACCATAACAGATGCGGCAGCCACCTTAGCACAGGAACATACTCCCCTTTTAGGATTTTAGCAACTGGAACTGTATCCACAACTTGGTACACCCACTGGCCTTTATCATCTTCTACTTCCTCGAAGGGTGTAATATTATTGCAAGAAATGTCCTCACCATGGACCACAATCTCTTGCCGATTCCATTCAAATTTGACCATTTGATGCAGAGTTGACGGCACTGCTTTTGCAGCGTGGATCCATGGTCGACCCAATAAAAGATTGTAAGACACAGCAACATCAAGCACTTGGAACTCCATCGTGAATTCCACAGGTCCTATTGTAAGCTCCAGCACAATATCTCCGACTGTATTCTTCCCTCCACCGTCAAATCCCCGTACACAGATACTATTCTTATTAATTCTTTCATTGTCAACCTTCAACTTTTCTAGAGTGGATAGGGGGAAAATGTTGGCACTAGATCCATTATCAATTAACACCCGAGTCACCACGAAATCTTCGCACTTCACTGTAAGATATAGGGCTCTATTATGTTCAGTTCCTTCCAACGACAACTCATCATCGGAAAATGTTACCTTGTTAACCTCAAAAATTTTGTTTGCAATCTTCTCAAGATGATTCACAGTAATCTTATCTGGCACATGTGCGTCATTTAAAATCTTCATCAACGCCCGGCGATGTTCATCTGAATGGATTAGTAGAGACAATAGTGAAATTTGCGCCGATGTTTTCCTTAATTGTTCCACGATTGAATAGTCTTGTGCCTTCATTTTTCTCAAAAATTCTTCAGCTTCCTCTTCAGTAACAGCTTTCTTCACCGGTGCCGGATTGTCTCTAACTGTTTTAACTTTTCTCAATTCCTCAGGGGCAAAATACCTCCCTGATCTAGTCAACCCATGTGTTTCATATACTTCCTATTTAACTTCTTTTCCTATATACATAACACTCACCCGATCATAATTCCACGGAACAGCCTTTTTGCTAACCACAGACAACTGAATCGCCGAGTTAATGATAACCAGTTCTGTATTAGCACCCTTTACAACCAACACGGGCTTAACAATTGCTCCTGGTATTGTCACTTTAACAGGTTCTGGCTTCACTATCGATACTGGCTCAATGACCACTTGATCCACTGCGACCAATGCTTTCCCACCGATTGATTTCTCATTTTCTTTGCTTTCACTCGCCTTAATCATCATCACCGTTTGTGATAGCTTCTTGTATTCTCCCCTCTACACTAACTCGTTCATGTGAGCCTCATGATGAGTTGGTAATGGATTCTGCGTGATGTTGGGAGTTTCTGGAGCCTGTACTTCAATTCTCCTGGTGTCAATAAGTTCCTGAATAGCAGTTTTCAGATGCCAACATTTCTCCGTATCGTGCCCTGGTGCTCCTAAGCAGTATTCACAATTGATTGAATGGTCCACGTTCCTCGGGGGAGGGTTTGGTATTTTTGGTTCAATGGGGTTTAACATTCCAAGATGCCTCAACCTGTGGAACAAGCTAGTATAAGATTCTCCTAACGGAGTGAAAGTCTTTTTCTTTTGCAATCTGTCATTTTTAGCAACAGGGTTTGGGCGGAAACCAGTTCCACTGGGATTTCTGTATGTTCTGGGAGGTGGGTATGCATTTTGGGTATGATAGGTGTTATGGGGAGTAGGTGCACGCCAGGGTGCCTGAGGTTGAGGATAAGTTTGGGCATGGTGAACTAAGAAGTGGGGAACGGGGGGTGGATAGTAAGGTTTTGGTGGGCCATATAGTGTATGTGGGTATGGTTGATGATATGGACGAGGTTGGTGATAATAGGGTGAATGACCCTTGGACCATGTCCTAGATTCCACCACAGCAACTTCTTTTTTCTTCTTCTTTCCCAAAACCCCTCCAGTGCCAGTCTGGATGGCTTGGGTGGTCGCTTTTATTGCGTAGTAACTCATAATCTTATTTGACTTCAAACCCTCTTCTACCATTTTTCCCATCTTTACAACTTCATTGAAAGTTTTCCCCACCGCTGACACTAGATGCCTGTAATAGGTAGGCTCTAAAGCCT